>DWLR01002944.1:0-14400 GCA_018246295.1 Papilio alexanor hazarajatica | reverse complement strand
ATAATATTCATATATATATATATATATATATATATAATAAACAGTAAAAACAAAGGAAATTTATCAGCTGACCTTATATTCTAGATGTCTAAAATGATGACTAGTAATATCGTATGTCTATTTTTGGGATAGTCAGTTGACAAATTTTGCGATGTATGTGTCACCGAACGATTGTCAACTTCGTCAGTTTATATTCGGTCTAGGCACATTATAAACTCTCAGGATACTGTAAAATAAACGAATCATTGACAATTTGACGAATTATACTGAATATAATAAATGCATTTTTTCTTTGACGAACATGAATTAAAGATATTTTTTTATCTGACACACATGACCTGACTTTACATGACAAGCCCAACGGTTCTAATTTATATTAACCTTCCATTCTAACTTTTATTTAAAACAGTGAACTTCAAGTCAAACTTTTATAACAGTGGTAGAGTCCGCACCAACAACATCTATTGCACGTACGGCCCGCTCGACCGGTGAAATATCATAACTTTACGGAAGACCTGCGTAAAGCAGATGTAATCTGCGTTTCGTTTAAGGAGTGAGGTGCCGAAGGCCTAATTTTTAGTCCTCTTCCCGTTCCCACTCATTTCTAATAAGTAAAGGGTGGAAAGGGAAACAGGAATTAACTGGGAAGGGGATGGATGAGAAAAGGAAACGTCCATTCTTCTGTCTGTACCCTCCTCTGCCTATTAAAGGTAGGCAACGCATCTTCAACTTGCAAATGCTTGTTGCATATTAAAAAAAAAATAACATCGACATTTTGGCATCGAAATATAATATTATATCATCAAATATTGAATTATAAATACAAGAAAATACTATGTAATATTGAGAAAATACGTAAGTCTGGATGGATGGATGGATGGATCTTTTTTACTAGGTAACTCAAGAACATAATAAAATGAAATAGAATACACGCTAGAAAAAGAATACACCATTCTACCCTACCGTGCATCAGATGTTATTGTTGCGGGATCTACAAGTGGTTAATTAATCTTAAATAAGAAAACTGTTCCTATTAAAAACATGTAAAAAATATTCGATTGCTAAATCACATGACATTGAAATGAATAAAATAAGCGATAAATAACAATAAAATAACTGTTAAAGTCGGAAGCTCCGAACAGAATTCATTTATTATATTTAAGTAAAAAAGTAACATGTGAAAATATTTAAGCGTTGTATAAAAGATTTCAAACCCCGCAAGCTGCGAAAATGAATTCATCTCATAGATATGCTATACCATTTTTACATAGTATTTAATTAAACGCTGACCTAATTTAGGCTGCAAACTCATCTCAATAATTGATGTTGTTTATTTACATTCTTTACATCACAGGAAACTGGAGCTAGACTCTGTTTTGTAAAAAAAAAATTAAATTTCAATATCCATACTGAGAGCTATATGAGGCACATTAGTATGTATTTGTCAATCGTTTTGTTCTTTTTATTCGTCAATGCGAATTTGTGCTTTCGCTGTCCATATTTACTTTTTTGTTCAAATTCGTTGCTACAGTTTACCAATCAAAATCGTTTATAGATAGTTTATTCAATTATTTTAAAAACGTAGAATTGTTTTTAAGATATTTAATATTTTATTATAGTATAGTAGCTAGCGACAACACTGCATAGTTTTCTAGTAGTTATAAGACTGTTATCAAATATTTTTATATTGCAAGAAATATTTAATTTCGCATTGCTTAAGCTTCGTTATATTGTTTTTAATATCGTTTAAATTACAGTAAAACGAAGTGAATTTATTTAGACATCTATATAAATGCTAATTAAATAATACGAAAATGAAACTATAAGTAGTATCGTATGTTTTAAAGCTATAGATATGCTAGGTAAAAAGTATTAACCCAACCGATTACCAAATTTCAACTTAAGGCGGCAAATCATTTATCAGCATGAACATCTCTGCTAATATTTATCCACAGCGATGGCTCGAGGGTCCCGCTCGCCTTCAGAAACTTGCTGATAATGTAAATTTGATAGGTAGTGCCGTGTGCTGTTACACTTGAATGTCGGGTCCCAGGTTTGTTCGCCTCATCGTATAAATAAGCGTGAAGTAGTGCGGTAACACGCAAACTGGTCGTTAAACCTGCTACACAACGTTCTAATGGAGAGGTGAGGGTGTCGGTGCGACCGCAACTAAACCGCTACAACGTCGCCCGTCAACCAAGGATTCTAATTAACGCACCTTGCTGTTGTTCGATACACAGATACGCCAAATTTATCTACATCTTGTTACATTATATTCAGTTAGGAGACAGATTAAATCAGCGTAAGCTAGAGATAGAATTTTATAAGCTTGTATTGAATTTAATATTAGAAGAATGTATGTTGAATAAACTTTTCGCGAGTCTATTCAGGCCAAAGTAATTGCAAACTAAGCTACAATGACTAAAGGGCATATATTTTTAAATTGAATTTTGGATTCACTCTGTGAATCTATATTTATCTATATCTAATAATGACTCGTTATCTATGTAATTAAACTATTTTCATTCTTTGAAAAAAATAGTTTACAATAAAAATACTGGCTTAAATTATTAATTATTTATTAATTACTCTTATATAATTTAATACATAAAGTTATCAAATAACAGTATGCATATTAAGCCTAATTAAATATATTTTTTTGCACCTCGATTAATAAAAATTCCACTAAATCTGTATTGAAATTCTACTTTGAACTTCTATTCTCATTAAAATGCTTAAAGGAGAATTGCTTATTTTAAATTGTACTATAACTCCTCTACTCTAACCTAGGAGCTCTTGCCGCAACCACATTGTTAAATATATGCGAAAATAAACGCACACAGAACCTCTTGCTATCATTTTCATTAAGCATTACGAAGAACCATACATAATTTCTCGCTTTCGATAGCAATGAAATACGTCAATAGCTTTATTTAAAAAAAATATATGAATGAAACGGAAGCCACGCAGGGTATGTCAGAGAAATATTTTCAAAAGGTCTGCTTTTTCAAAGCCACGTCGTCGTCGTATTGAATGCATTTTAATGAAAAAACATGCGCCGATTCGCAACAGTCAAGGGAATTAAAGCCTACGCCCGAAGCTCACGATTCCAAATGCATAGTTCGGAATTTTCATTTTGTCCGAAATATTATTTCCATTGGATATTTCGATGCCCCTATCACTTTGAAGTTATTATTTTAATTCCAATTTAAATAAACGTCTTCAATGTCGCCTTGTTATATTCTGAGAATTTGTTGGACATTTTACGATACAACCAATACATCTATGCATACACTTATGTGTAACATATTTACATTCATTCACAGTAACTTACTACAAATGTAACTTGGCTTAAAAAATTATAACGACTAAAAACTGCGTTTATGCAACAAATAATTTATTAAATATTTTATTGTAAAATGATCGAAATCATCGAATCGAAATTATAATTTATGGCGGGGCTACTTTATGTTTACTGTGATAAAATATTAACAAGATTTACTTATATGATGGTTTGTTAAAAATAACGTTATTATGAATAGGAAAATTTATTTTATGGGTAATGCATCAACTCTGAAACTACTAAGAAGAAGAATTGCGGTCTATATTTTTGGTATGATCGAAGAATATTAATAAGTTTAGGGTAAGAACATCATGATATTAATATAAATGAAAATAGTAATAAAGTAAATTGTTCGCTTTTACATCTCTATCAAATCCTTCTTAGCCCGTACCAATGGTGATTTGATGTAAACGAATAACAATTAAGAACACCTGTCCGATAATCTGTTTAAACACTTTTGTAATATTCATTCAATCTCCATCTCAGCCTATGATCGTCCACTACTGGACAAAGGCCACCCCCATTGATCGCGTTATTGGTTGGTTGATAAATGTGCCATAATCACCACGCTTGACAGGCGGGTTGGCGATCGCAGTATCTTCCACCGTACCAAGAAAAGGACGTCTGTCAGCCCGTCTTTCGATGGTCTTTAGACAAACAGACATGTTCATGCACACAAAGGTTTGTCCTGGGTGGAAATCGAACCCACGACCTGTGGCATGAAAGTCAAGCATCTTAACAACCGCGCCGATCGATCCGTCAATTATTCAATCTCAAGTTTTTTTAATGTTAATCTGAGTCATTTAGTTAATATTATTATTAGATATTACGTTTGCACATTATATTTATAACTATCGAATTTAACAAAAGTTCATGTATTGTTTAAAACACTTAATATTATAACGTATTTTATATTGACAGTTATTTAACTTCCATCTACGCTTAAAAAAGCGAACAGATTGACTTACATAAGTGGTTTTTTTTTTCGTTTTTGTATTTTTTTTATTTAATTTTGAATTTAAACTCATCGCACGCAATGAGTTTTTTTACAAACTAGTATGATGTTACATCTTACTTCCAGAACGACCGAGGTGGCCAGTATTACTTTAACTTTGTATAGAATATTAAATATAAATATTTAACATAAAAAGTTAAACAGTAAATATGTCAACACATTAAAACTTCGTTTCGTAATTATGCACTCTTTTTATTGAGTAACTTTTAATGCAACTTGACTAAAATTATAGTTACACTGTCGTAATTTACTACATGATCATGCTAACTCCTAGTTAATTAATTAATTATTAAGAAATTTACATGCGCGCTACGCAACTTATAAAAGTTACAGCCCCATTTAAGTAAATACAATTTTTATTTATAGAAGAAAGTGTAACCTAAGTGACTGCTACCCATTGGCACCTGCAACAAGCATTTGCGAGTTACAGATGCGTTGACTAACTTTAACATACAGAGAGGAGACAGACAGAAAAATGGACATTTCCTTCTCCTATCCATCCACGAAAACCTCTTTCCCTTCCCATCCTACCCTTATAAGAAAAGATCCTTGTAAGAATTTAATGATAGGTAATAATAAATCAGTCATAATCACATTTCTTGATTATGTTAATTTAGATATTTTTTATTTTATACTATAATGACAACTGTGTAATTTATACATTTGTTTTATTTATATCAAAATAATTTTATTTAAGGAAAATTTATTAAGAGATTGTAATAATCAAATTATTAATTAATTAAATAAAAACCCAAAAATTTTATTACTATAATTATAGAATGCCACTTACCGATTTTAATAGTCGAAGTTGCAGATAAAACGATGAGGATATTTAATTTTTAATACACTTTTTACAACTAGTGCTTTAGAATAAACCACGTGTTACTTTAACAAAAGTTCAAGTTTCGTATTATGTTACGATAGTGCGAAAAGTTCCCGCCATGTAGCACAATCGAATTAAACGCTTTGTCCTCTCACAAGCAAGTGCGCAAAGCGACTGAAGGCATGTTATCTGGATACCGTATTCAACGCATTTCCACCAACCTACCTTTCAAGTTTTCCATGCGTTGTTGTACGTAAAATGGTAAATAACAAAATGTCAATTTCATAACTACTAACATTATAACAATTACATTTTAAGGTACAATTTGCTTTGAACTTAATCGCACTTACTACTTTTCCGCATGCAAGATATCCAAAGATATTTCAAAATAATGTCGTAACAGTGTAAGTGCAGTTTAAACTGTTACGATTTTGTGTCTTTTACTAAGGGCTCACGGTTTAAAATTGGACGTTACATAACTCAATGATGGGGTACTGAAACTGAAAAGTGGCTTGAGTTTTTCTGTGTTAGAATGAGATAAATATAGGTTTAAGTAGCTAAGGGTACGGCCTACACAAATTTTGTAGAGGGGATGATCTTAAATTCCCTTTAAGAATAAGTGTAACGTAGAATAAAAAACGCATTTTTAAAGACCATCACATCGGCATTTTTCTTTTACTTAGAAAAGTTTTTGAATCTAAATCTGTATGTATGTATATTACTTAAACCAAAATAAATACAACACTTATTAAACGTAACTGCATAAGAACTCATTCATAAAACATGTGATGCAGTCTCTCAAAGGACCGAACTCAAAGCAAAATGTAGTTTATTTTGTTAAAGAAGAAAGCCTGTGTAGAACGAAGAAAATGCCACATGTCAGACCATGAATAAAACAAGAGCTATGTTCCAGACTTTTAAAAGTTTTACCAATATTTTTCTACATAAAATGTTTATATTGTTTATATTGTATATTCATACACATGTTTGGTGTATTTTTAACCAGTACAAATATTTTCTTAATAATATTTAAATAAATAGCGAAACGAAAGCAATGTAAATTGCTCTACCGTCAAAAGCAGAAAATAGTACTTAAATTCAATGATGATTGTATGAATAAACTGTCTTCATTTGGAGCAGATAATTTATTGATCGTAAAATTAATTTCTTCTGAAAAAGAAATGGCTATAAAATATAATCAGACATACTGAGAATGAATGCAAGATTTTGAGGTATAAGTGCGAAAGTTTTATGCATATTTTAATGTATCTGTATATTTTATTGCATCACAAGGCTTCTTGGTTCTTTACCCTGTGCAATAGTATTTCTTCTACCAGTTTCTTCCATTTGACCATATGCAACGTAGAGATAACAAACCTCAAATAGATAACGATCGAGTTCTATGTGACAGGCATGATCCTGGAATATTCTTGATAAATTGTAATATTAGTCCTAAAACCATTATTACACTAATATCTTTTTGTTACTTTTTTAAGGAAAATGATGACAAACGAATAGACAGGAAACCCGATGTTAAGTGACCACTACTCATGGGCATCTGCAACAAGCTGATGAGTTGTAAATGCGTTGCCTACCTTTAATGGACAGAGGATGGGCTAAATAGAAAAAGGATAGATTTGGGCCTCCCATGCTATGTATGCATGCATGGGCTTCTGCGTTTGATCTGATGGACACTTTACCCATCAGATCAAGCGCAGGAAACTTCTATTTCACACCTGTTTTCTGTGAGGTCATGGTATTTTACTGGTCGAGATGGCCCATTCGGCAAAAGACGTTATTGCTGAGTGCTCTACTAAAATTGTACTATTAAAATCTACTGTTAAAATTTATTTTATTTTTATTATTAATTTTAAATTAAATTGACATTTTCATTAATATATCTAGGAATATTCGGTGTGTTTATATATTGTATATTTATGTAAGTTCGAAATATAGAAGCAATTGACGATGGTCAATTGCTGTAATAACTTTCCTCGTAATCATCTTTAATGTGTTTTGAAATAATGTAATGTATATAGTAAAGCAATTTATGACTCGGTTGCTTGTCCCTAAATTTGAGCAATAAATTATGGTTTACTTTGTCGTTTATGAGGGCTGCTGTAGACATAACCCTGTGCGGAACATGTGTTACAGATTGCGGCAATAAGGGAAATTGTCTTTTTTATGGTCGCTTGCCGACAACCTAAAGTATCCAGCAAAGGAACAAGGTGTTATCCCTCCAGTCACGAACTCATTTTCCTGTCATTTTCTCGGAGATTGATACATGAATAATATTACTGTGAAAGAGATTACAATGCTCGGTACATTTTTATTTTTAATTAACTTGTAATATTTTACTGAACAAATAGTTCAAATATTTCTAATTGTTTTTAACGTTAAATAAATAAATTGATGTTTTTTTTTAAAGGGAGATAAACAGAAACAATAGAATTGAAATAAACAGATAGACGCTAACATTTCCCGATTCCAGTCATGTGTTGCCAGTTTGAATATTATATAACAGTTAGTATAGTAGTGAACTAATTAAAATAACAGTTTAACTCACGTGTGCTCCGGTGTATGTATCGACTAGTTTCAGACCCACACGCTGTGCACGGCGTGACGCGACCGCGAATCAAGCCCATTAATTCACTCACACTCGCCCTGATGAAGGACCCCCGACGGGTCTGAAACTAGTCGGTACATACACCGGAGCACACGTGAGTTAAGCCGTCATTTTAATTAGTTTATTATAAAATGTCTCACGAAAGTTTTAATAATTTAGTACAGTAGTCGTTTCTTAACTTTTCTATAACATCGGTTAACTTGATTTGTTCCGTTTTTCGTATTAATACAAAATATCAGTGAGTTCGTAGAATACAGTTAAATGATTTAATGTATGTATTAACGCGAAATTAAACTATTTTAAGGGATATTTGTCTTTTATGTAGCCGACGTTTCGAGCACTTTACATCATTCTTGGTTACCGGTCTCGATGTCAGTTACTGACGATGTACCGCAAGAAACTTTGCGTAAAATAAACACGTCGGGAACATAACAATAAAATAAAAACTTTATAATCAGTAAAGGTAGTTTAATTTTATTCGATTTGCAGTATCCTTTTTACTTACACTTTTTTAACTCTTTGTGTACTTAATCATATATTTTGGAATGGAATTGAATTACATGATTACGATCATCTTAGCCTCTTATATCTGTACTTTACATCAAGCTCAAATATAAAACAATTGATAAAGTAACAAATTGATTACCTACTACTTGTAAAGGAGAGGGCAGTGCTCGGCGTCTCAGCAAAACCAAAGTATTCGCCATTGCCCTAATTGCAAACCTTAAGTGGCACTGGACAGGCCACATTGCTCGCAGAACGGAAGGTCGATGGGATCGAAAATTCCTGGAATGGCTGCCACGTACAGATAGACGCAGTGTAGGTAGGCCCCCACAAGACTGCACTGGATGAGCGTGACAGAGGACCGATCTTTGAGGCAATTAAAGTGGGAGGCCTAGGTCCAGCAGTGGAAGACCATAGGCTGAGATGATGCCCCGCTTCTTAAAAATGACTCGATTTTCATAACTAATAATTGTTAGTAACTTATTATTATTAGTTTCTACATGAAAATAGATTTTTCTAATAAATATAAGGAATAAAATATATTTTATTTTTCTTGTTTAAAAACGACATAACTTTCCATTCACGTAACTAGTTTTACTCTAAAATTATTGCCTTTGCGGCCGTTTGTCTCCCTACCTGAGAGGTGTCCAGTGTGAACTGAATCCTGAAGTTAATTTCACGGGGAATTTCTTCCAGTATAAGAAAGTGGATTTATTTTAGAGCACTCTCTCTGCAAAATAGAATTAATTCATCTATTCTAGAGACTATTATCTAGTAAGTAATATCATTGGATTTTATATGAGCTTTTTATTATTAATTTATCAGGCCTTTTTATTAAGAACAATCTGTATAAATAATAACGTCTTAAAATTTTCAACCCAATGCATCTATGGTAATAAAGAAATCAAACACAATAGCATGTAGGCACATGCAATTTCATTATTTCTCGACATTATCTCACTAAACGTTTGCCGCTTTTACGAAAGTTGTACGCCATTATTTTCTTGACATATTTCACAATAGCAGAACACTAAAGCAACATTTTATCTGAATCAGAATTCTTGTTGCATCTTCGTAAAATTTTATTAATAAAATCACCGGTTGTTGAAACTTATCAATAATTATCTATATAAATATTAATAATTATCAAAATATTATAAATGTACAATCTGGAAGAATGTGTTTTTTGAATATATGTGAAAAATTCATTCATAAATAAAATCGTTTTATGTTATGTTTATACTTTTACTATTTTCTAGCAGAGTATTTTATTTGATAGTACTAATGGATTTCACAAAATTTTAACTTTTATTATATTGATATTAAATAAAATTTTCTAAATATATCCAGTGAATACAATTTCCTCAAGTCAATCACTGGGGGGTGATGAACCCAAGCCTATTGTTCGCAGCCGGTCCTTATGGACGTTTAATTAAACTTTAGAAAGAAAAATCTGATGAAGAATTACTTTATTCCTTTTTAATGTACAATACCTTTTTAATGTATATATATATAAATTGATTTCTTTGAGCGTCAATCACTTAAAAACTAGTGACTATGGGACTATGAGCAACCGACGCGGAATCGTTCGTAGATGGTCATATGAGTAGGCTAATAATTGATACTTCCCCGGTCGAACCAGCTAAGTTGCAAAACAACTTTTATTGCTGCCGACTCTTCCTCAATTAGCTTTTCTTTTAGCGCTGTCATGTCGCAGTTTAAGATGATACGATCGCTACCTAGTTATTTTATTAAAGTTCGATCAAGTTTGTGAATATTACTTATTTATATAAATTTAGACATTATAATATGATTAATATATTTTCAAAACCTGGAGTTATTTTATGTTCTTGAGGAAAAAAATCAGTTGGAATTCGGTATGGAAGAGATAAGTGTAATGGAATTTGAAAAATGATTCACTTCATTTACAAAGAGTATCAAAAGCTGTGAGCACAAAAGGAACCCATCACTCAGAAGTAAGTATGCAGTAAAGAATAGCTGATGTCAAAAGCACTTCCATTCAATGATACTCCGCGAATGAATTATTCAGCATCGATGTTTATTGCTTTTAACTTTTGGAGTTCAATACATTGTTAATGCGGTCGAATATTTCGAACTGATATATTATGACAATATCGAAAAGTTTACACAATTATGTACCTTCAATGAATAATTAATATTTTACAGTTAAGGCATGCTGTCCAATGCTGTCATAAAATGTTAGCTGTTACTTGTTCGATAGATGGCGTGCACCGCCTTTCTATATCGCAGTGTAAAAGTTCGCGGAGGTTGATGGACCTCACTCAACAATTTAAATAAATTGACTTCGCTGTACTATATATCCCAGTGTGTTTTATTTAAACACCAAATCCACTGGAAAGGAGATGTTTTTGAAACTGCTTTACACATGCATTTAAATCTAAAAGTCACCAATATCAAAAGATAACAAATCTCGGTCTACCTTCACTAGAAGTTGCTCTCATGGTCGTATATCAAACATAACAAAAGAACAATTCCCACACGACCAGTTCATAGATAGCGTCTTATATTTCTTAGAATATGAGTAGTGTACTATACTTATCGTAAAACGTACTGATTGACTAATTTTGTTTTTAAGGCATGGCTTGTGTGATGTATTTTGTTCTGTATGATGTGTGCGAATTTATTGTGAAACTCTACTGAAATTTAGTTTCTCCAGAGATCAGTGCGTAAGGTGCTGCAATCTCTGAATGTTCATGAGTCGAGTGGGACTGGCGGAATTCTTCTCATTGTGCTTAAGACATGTGCTCCTGAGTTGGCACTGGCCATAACACCTCTCTTACGGTTACCCTACTCTTTAGGCATTGTCCTGAAATCTCCCATCTCTGGACTGGAGTCTCACAGTATCAACTTCATGTATTTGACAGCATAAAATGTAGAGCAACTCAAATCATCAACGTCCGAGCTCTTACTGATCAGCTTGATTCTCTGGCATTCAGTAGAGTCGTCGCATCTCTGCATTTTATTGTGTTCTGAAGAATTGTTTTGAACAATTCCCGCCGCTTGATTTCATTATCACACAACACGATAGAGTTTCAGATACCATTCCCACTATCTTGATGATTTGTCGTTTGTTTGCCCTCATATCGCTCGTTTCTAACAAAATACTTTATTACTTTAACTCTCATTTAATCGAATTTCAAATTCAAAATAAAGTAGAAACTGTGACTAAGTATTTTTTCATTATAAATGTAAATTTAAACTTATTTGTTGTAAAGTTTGACCCCAATGTTGGGAATAGTAAAATGTTAAATCTTACTGAATGTTAAACAGATCATCACTTGAAATAAACTTAATTCAAGTTAGAGTAGGAAGTGACAATAAACATGGGTACAATAAGCTGTCTGTTGTGTTATCGCAGTCTGACAAACATTCCCAGTAGTTCATTGTAAACTTATGCCCGTTAATAACGAAAACTTTGTGGTTGAAGTGGCTGAATTGGCTTGCTCCCCGCTCAGATGCTACGTGAAAGTATTACACCATATCTACAGTCTTAAATACCAACTGCAAGAATTATTGGAAGAAAATGTTTACGTTTTAATATAATACTATAAAGTTTTTTTTTATAAAGTGTAGCATGAATGACTGACCGGTTGGCGCTGTGGTAAGATCCGTACCTCTCACGCCGCAGGTCGTGGGTTCAATTCCCACCCAAGACAAACATTTGTGTGCATTAACACGCCAGTTTGTCTTGTGTCTGGACGTAAATACCACCAGAGAACGGGCAGCAGCGTCCTTTTCTTAGTACGGTGGAACATACTTTTTCCCCCCAATTATGCGATCAATGAGGGAGGCCTATGTCCAGCAGTGTACGATCATAGGCTGAGATGGTGGCGGAAGAATGATTCGACAATTTTTCAAGCATCATTTGACAATCATCTGAAAAGTGAATCACTTGCAAGATGAATCAATAACTTGGTTAATTTTATGCGGGCAATTCTTTGGGAAGGCTTATGTTCAGCCGTGAAGCTCTTTGGCCTTTATTATGATGAAAAATGAATATTGATAATGGCCCCTTTTTGTCTATAGAAAAATAAATAATGTAAAAAAAAAATGTTCGACAACACATAGTAATAAAAGAGCGCACAACGTAGCGTCATTGTAGCAAAAGCTTGTGCATATAGCGGGCGAGTTAACGCACCACCGCAACAACAGTACTTCGCAGACTTTTAATCTCACGAGTAGAACACACACAAGTGGTTTCGCTATGTTCCGGTTAGAATACGATAGAAAAACAAAGAGCATGACGTACTGGTACAAATTGTTTGCTGTTGTTTTCATTTTATGTCGATTTGTGCTTACCACCTTAGTTATAAAAAATACACTGTGCTATAGTCTGTACTGTAATTTACCATTTACTTGAGACAAGCTTAATGATCAAATACCAATTGATATTTATTACTTGTTATTATCTTCATGTCAGGTGAACTACTTATCCCTTTACCCCATTCGAATTCGCTTTGTTCTTTATGCTTCTATTTTGTATATATAGACCAAACAAAATGTTATACAAACATGTATAATACCGTCACCAAAACAAGCTTTGCAGTATTATAAGGATGCAAGTTTATTTCTTTTTGTCTACGGTTTATTTTTTTGTCAAAAGTTAAAACAAAAATCTTTTTTTTTTGCTTGTACTATATTTACAAAATGCTGCGAGACTGCCTGCCTCTCTTTTTTGCATAAATATTTGTCATAGCTGCATTCAATATTGTTTTAAGGACGTACACAATAAAACATCGGAGCATTGTTTATGCTACTATATTATTAAAATACATGGTACAGTACATAATTTAACGATTTCTCTATAAAAGTTAACTTTGAACTCTGACTGGCCAAATTAAATGGTAGTATCTTAATATACACCTACCTATACCTTTGTTTTCATGTTTATATTTTTGGCACACTCATATCAAGAGGCGATTAAAAAATAATGATTAAAAAAGTGCAAAATGTGTCAAGACGAGATGAGAATTTCTTGATAAAAATATAATAAATAAAAATTAAAAAATAAAAGAAAAAGAGACACATATTTGTTTATACACTAACTTTACTAAAAATTGAACTTTTGGTATGATGGAAATGAATGAAAGTGAATAACTAATTGAGTTACATATTTTAAGACATTGTATCTATGTAACTTTATATTTTTGCTTACAACTTTATAAAATAGTTCCACTGTCAAGTTGACATATCCAGGTCGTCCTCAGTCGCAGACAGCGGGCCTTATTTATTGCAGACATTTTTATTTGGACGCATCATTTTTATATTCTCCTGTAACAATGACAGGTAGAAATGAAATTGCATTGGATGATAAATAAGATTGTTATGTTAAATTATAGTGACCGTTCCTCGGGGTTGTGGGTGATTAGGGTGGGAGCTCTGATCGCCTAGCTAAACAATCCCGGGTGGACGGCAACTCAGCGTGATCTTGTGTTGCCGTAGCAATGTATAGGCAACAGGGAGTTCTTTTGCGTTCCACCGGAGATCCCGGAACACTCTCTGGTAGCACTTGGGGCTGGCCACCGAGGGGGTTTTAGTAAGTCAGGTTGCACATAACTTTGTTTTTCCCCCAGAAGTAGGGTATCTTTTGAAGATTTCCTCCTCGATAAAAAAGGTTATAGTGACCGTTTGTAAGAGAACATTTTTGTGAGGAAAAGTAAATATAGTGAGGTTTATTCTTTTACAAATAACGAGCAATTACCTTCAGCGTCACCAGAGTAGATGGGCAGAAAATATAGTCTAAGTTATTCACTGATAGAAGAGCTTTCAAGAACAGGTTCAAGAATTTTTGAGTTAATAAGGAATAAACAAACAATCAGTCAAATAGATTTATATAGAAATATTATATGGAAAAGATTTTCTTTTTATATAGATAGCAACTAAGTTATTTTAATTAAATAAATAAATATAATATCTTAATTAAATTTAGATGATAATTTAAATGTCTAATAAGGCACTAACTTTACTCAACAATTTCATATTGTACAATTTTGATACTAGTTTCCTATAAAACACACACACACATATATATATATATATATATATAT
>DWLR01002943.1:0-14405 GCA_018246295.1 Papilio alexanor hazarajatica | reverse complement strand
CGGCCTATTATCCTTCATTGTTAAGTCATTTGATCTTAACTTACCATTAAATCTCAGTCGATATATTTCTATCAAGACAAATTATTAATTCCCTAATCCAAATATACATAATTTGATTCATAAGTCAATTTTAGCCACAATACGTCTCATTACAAGTCTATTAAACCCAAACTGGACTTATCTTGATCGTACCAATATGTCGATTTTCGGTACATCTTCCGAAACCAAGGTTCAATGCCGTTCGAAATAAATGGGACACATCAGAATCTTCTAACGAAAAAAAGTGCAATCGTTTCATAAATGTCGAAGTGATGACGCATAATGTTATACAGGCTAATTGAGAAACTCCTAATTTTTTTGAAGTCGGGTAAAGACAATAAATTTCTCTTTTAAAAACTTTTTATGAGTAGAAAGGTAGCTATATATTGAAGAACTATCTAATCAATATAAATATATGGCGTCCGCGAGGATGGAACTGCGATAACTCAATAAGCGAGTCCTCTGCGACTGGATTTGTGCCCGCGGACGTGTATTTACGACGCTGTCTGCCATCTTGAATTTATATATGTCCCTTTCATAAAGTGTAATATAATTTTATCGTTTACAGAGTTAAGAATTATTGTAGATAATTCAAAAAAAAATAAACAGTTCTTGTAATAAAAAGAATAAAACATAGGTTATGTTTAGAATAATAATGTACACATAAATATTTCACAATGTAATAATTTTATACGTAGAACATGGTGTGAAAAATAGGTCAAAAGACTCATGCCCTGAGGAAACGCCGTGATAAAACTTTTACGAAAAACTTTTGTTTTGGGCACCTTAGTAAGTTGCATAAAGTTACAAATGATACAGAAGAATAGCCATTATCATTTTAATATTAAAGACATTATTTTTTAAATAGTATAGTCGGAATTTATAATATGGAAAATTACCAAAAGTGAGAAACCTACTTTTGACTTAATGTGAATATTGTAGAATTAACGTTTAATTGCACTAATGAATTGTTGAAATAGCTATTGATTTGACCTTCAAAACGTCCATAATATTACCATTTGTCATATGGGTGTTACAGCTTCAAGCGGTTGTGAATTTCTGTTTAAACAATTTTTTGAAATAATTCCATATTTTAAAATTTCGTAAAAGTAAGAGGTATTTGTAGATCTATTACAAAAGCTTTTGTTTTTGCCCAAAGAATTTTGCGGACAAAGCAAATAGCATAGTTTGTTGCAGGCAATCAGTTACTTTGTATCCTTGGCCAGTGGTCGTCGAGCGCAAATAGGGGACATAAATGTGAATGGATGTTAACGTGTTTTTTACGACGCCGGCGGTGGCGTATCGTTTTGTTTGCGCACGCCGCTCGGCGATATCTTTATCTGTCGGTACTCCGACCGCCCCACGCATTTACTTTTTTATTTCTGTTTCTAGTTTTTTTTTTTTTTTGTGAATGCCTAGTAGTAGGTTTTTATTGAAACCGGATATTTAAAAATAAATTCTATAAAAAGTAGACGTTGAGGAATTTAAGGAATATTTTTTTTAGTAAAGGCATCCACACATAAACATGCTTACATTTATATTTTATTTAAAAAATAACAAGCTAATTTCTAAAAACCAATAAATCCGATTGAATGTACTCTAAACACTCCGGGTAAGAATTCGATTCGAACGATAGTCACAGTGAAATGGACATCTATACATACATTCCTGCGAAAAGCGCCACCTTAATGTCAGTCGGGAAACATGGGAACAAATTTGATTTCATTCTTGGTAGTTAAAATAATTTTTAGTTTTTTTTTTTTAATTCAACGATATTCATATTGATTTAACTTGCAAGTCTTATGACAATAATACATGCGCATAGACAAAGAATATTATGTCAAAAATCAGGTAATAGAATAAATAGAATTTTTATTTTTCTACCAAAACGAACAAATGCGCGTCTCCTATCGTACGCGGAGGCTAACAAATAAGATCATAGTAGATTGACAGCAGTAATTTATTTATACGATTTATTGTCCCACCACGGGAAGGGGAGGCTGGGGCACTGTCAACATTGACTTTGTGTCGAAGTGTTTGCACAGTATCGGACCGGGTTGGTGTGTTCTTTTCGGCCGGATGTTTCCACAATACACCGGTTGAACGACGTAAGAGCTGTGGATTATATTTTTAAGTACCTTATCGAACAACTCTTGAATATTATTTTCCAATAACCGGTTGCAATCGTCCCTGATTAATTTTAATATTTCAGGATAATAATAAAAGACATTGAACTATATTACTTATTGACAATATCAAACAGAATGGAACTCTTGAAGTCGCCCGACTATTAATTTAATCTATCAAAACAAGCAATTAGAAACTATTTCTATTGATAAAAATAAGAAGAAAAATTTAACGAATACGTTTCAACCTTTTTGAAAGTGATAAGCTTCTTATGTTTTTGATTAATAGCACAATATATATATATGGTTTTAATATTGTTGTGTTTTAATAATGTTATGATTTCTGTAATCATAGACAAAATGTTTATGGTAAATACCATGATAGCATAAACCAACAGAATCTTTTATTTAGCTCATTATTGTCGCGGGTCTCCTCAATACATCATAATGTACAAGGTCTAACATCAAACATAAGTATCGCTTGGGACGATCAAAGCGTTCCACTGAGCAATTATTCGCTTTGCTGATGATAAATTGACTTCATAACATGAACCAGCGCTCTTTTTGTCTATGCGCTCTGAGTGATGTGCCCTCCGGGTGAAACCGCTAGTCTAGAGACGGACTCTTTTGCTACTAATTATTATTTTCCATGAAATAATATTTCAAAATTAATAGGATACGTTATCAAGGTTTTCTGCATATTTAGTATGCACCTTAAAGTTATGCTCAAAGGTTTTGATTACAGTTAAATTCTTTCGTTTAGCAGAACTAAGAGAGTTCAGATTCGTAAATATCAAAATCTTGGTTAGCAACGTATTGTCATGATAAACTTTAAAATTATACTATGGACTACAAAAATAAGTTTGATTATTCAGCTTCGTAAATGTTTCTCTAGTGGTATTTCTAAATCGATACGACTTACTCAATGAAAAGTTCATACTTAAAAAAAAACTCTGAAGGCAAATAGCAAGTGCGGTTATTTCGACCCGTAAGGGCTTTGCTATTGCAATTTTTTTTATCTCTGTTTAGCAGAAACAGCATTTATTTTTAAAAATGAAACAGTTATAATTTTCCCCATTCTCTCATTACTCATAAGGAAAATGTATCACTAGACGATGTATGGAGTCACATGTGTGACTCCTTGACACTTCGAAGTCTCCACAGTTGTGTACCCGCGCAGTCGGCGGGCTCCCCGCCCGCGGCCTATTGTCGTGTCGCATTAACGAGAATCGCATCATAACTCCCGATAATCTACGTTTATTGGCTCCGTTCGCGGGCTTTATTACTCTCTCCGATATATGTTATTATCTATTTCAATATTTACGTGCCTCCGATATTTAAGGATAAATGTTCAACGATAATTTCCAACTTTAGATATTTTTCTTTCTTTTATAAATGGAACATGGTTAACCGTCTATCATTCTTTAATTCACGTTTAAGTCATTTAGAATAACATGTTAATAGTTTTCGAAAATGTATACCTAATGAAAAACAAAATTTGTGTGAGAAATGAAAAAGTTCATGGGAGTAAGTAACCTGATTGCTTATCCTTTTTACATGTGAGAAACGGTGCATCTTCGTTTTGAAACACACAACATTGTACTATGGGAACCAGATAACTGATATACTATATATTACCACTTTTTTTCTTCTAAAACCATACTATACTTATATAGATAATTACATACAGACTTAAGTGAAACAGATATGTTCATGGACACAAGTGTTTATCGAATCGAACCCACGACCTGCGACGTGAAAGGCAAGCACTTACCAACCGCGCCAACCAGTCCGCCATGATCCGGAATGCAAATAATAATGTGCATTCCGTAAAAATGCAACATCGATTGGTTCACAACTTGTTTTTTTTTTTAATAAATATTCCGCTCGTGGTTTCCTAGGTATACGTAAAGCCTAAGTATAACTGGCATATTAAAATCTCCTTCAAGCGATATACTAAAGACAATTCATTATTAGAGAGCCGTTACGGAGGCCATAATCGGCATTTATCGCCCTTTTATAGCGGATTTTACGAGCGAAACTATTCAACCAAGAGATGTGCTTGTTCTTATCCAGCGATGCTTTTGTTGAAGCTAATTACGTGACCATACCGTTTACGTTTCATGACCGATGTAATTACCAGTTACATTAATGTAATCTTGATTTAATTGGCTACTCACCTGCCGATTATGCCGACGTCGTCATATTCTGACGGGGACAATTTAAATGGATAAAAGTACAGTTGTTTTGGCTGAGCGCTGATAGATAAGTTAATCCTTTTTATATGTAACGATAAATATATAAAGCCGAGATAAAAGTGTAAAATGTGAACTTACACATTCGTCGTTTAAGAAAAATGAAAGATGTAAATAAAACGTTTTACCAACCAGCCCGTTACCCTGTTAACTTGTAATAGTTGTTTACAGCCGCGTCTTGCTGCGCCTTTACAATATATTACGAGTTGTCGGCAATAAAAAAGGGGTAGCGAAAAAAAAATGAATAAAGCGAAAAACGCTAAAATAAAGGCGGCCGTGAATATATACGACTTCCTGGAGGAAATAATAATGCTGTTTGCAATTCATTTGGCTCTCTACCTAGTTACCCCCGTCTTTGGGAGAAAACAACGGCTTGATGGGAATTTCTTTTAAAGGTTACCCTCCGCGGCACGATTTTTCTAAGGAGGGTCGCGATTTTTACCAGCAACCCTTTGCTTTGCGACGAAAGTATAGCTTAGTTACAGTTCACGCCTAAATGGATGCAACTGAAATTTGGACAGAAAAAACAATTAGAATAAACAATATGAATGCATATTTTTAAAGATTTAGGCAAATATAAGAATATTAACAGAAAGATTTCAATATACTTACTATGTTAAAGTTAACTTAAATTTATAAGACGAATATAGCATCCCATACTCGATTGGCTATTTGTATAAGTAATGCTAAAATTAGACCAAAGACCGCCAAAGCGACTGTATATAAAACCCAAATCAATTCAATCATTGCTTAATGATGCTGGAAATTGTAATAAAAAATATTCGTATAACATCATTCACAGTTTTTTGTTTTCTCCTTTTTGATCCACAGCACCGAGCCGACAAATAGCGTGTCGCGTAAGAAAAATCAAAGCGTAACAAGGAGCCGGCTTGCTTACATTTAAAAACGTAATTGTAACTAACCGCCCCCTTTATTAATTTACCTCATTTATATCTGCCAGTCCCTCGACGTCACGTTCTGAGGAAAGACTAAGAAAAAAGTCGACGTTTCCTTTAAAATATTCATGTTATTGTAAGCGCGTACAAATCTTGGGTTACCTTGATTGTTTATACGAATATTAATGATTTGATTCGGTTTGAAATTGCAATGATTTAAATATTTTATCTAACTGATTTAGAATTATTAAATATTTTAAACTACGAAGAATACTTAAATTATAAAAAAAAATTTAACAAAATAAAACCGACTTTTAATATAATTTAATTTATAAATATTTTAAGTCATTTTTATCTACAGCACGTCACATTACATATCTATAAACCTGAACAGGGCTTGTCATAAATCTACCAATATCTAATTTTTCGATGTATCTCACCTTCGGAACCTATGGTTCAATACCAGTAAACATTAAACCTTCAAATCAAAACTTTATAATAATAGTAGTTTACAGAAATCACGAAAAAAGATATATAAATTAATGTGTGTACTCTGGTACTAAGAAATGGTACATCAAAATCATGACTAAATTTAATGAAACACCGCCTCAAAGCGGCATCTTTCAAATCAACTAATAACACTCGGGGCCGGCAGCTTAGAAAAGTTTCAGTAACTGAAAGATACGATCGAGAGTTACGTCCCGTGAATATTTAAGAAGACCTCTCGAGTGAGTCTCAAGAGGTTGCGAGAGTCACTTAAAATCCTTGATGAGCAATCCAGTTAGGGACACGAACGTATAGACACTGCCTTGATACAAATCAAGGACTGTTTAATTTCACCTTTGATCTTGAAGTCTTTATAAATAAATTTAAGATTCGACATTATTATTTCGTTATACATCTACATTTGATCATATGAATAGATCATATAATATAGTTCTGCGTTTTCTGATAGAGCACTAATAAAACAGTTTTCTACATACTCTGATTAAGCGAAAGTAGCAATTACTGTTTTAATACACCAAGTTCTTGATTTTTGGTTGTCTAATGTAAGCAAAATAATTTTAGTACATAAAATTATAAAAGGATATCTTAATAAAGCAAGGATTTGAAGAACAAGAACAATACGGATTTTTATATTTGACTTACTAATTATACGTTCTATGCCCAATGGAATCTCTTAAATAGAATACTCAAAGTGTAATAAATAGTTTTGATTACAAATGAAAATGATTTCCTTAATTCATGAATGAGAATAGAAAATTAATCAAAAACCAGAACCATTGCAAAAATGAACATCAGACCGAGTGCCCCTTTCTTTATTTCAAACCATCAAACGCGCCGACCGGCGGGGCGCGCAGTTCGCATTCCTCGCTCCGTCTACGGCTGTTCCTTTTTTTAAATCCTGGTAACAAGCCAATAAATCCCGTCGCATTTTTCTCAACCCGGACCTCTCACAAACCCCGCCCCAGGAAAAAGGTTTAACACGATTACATTCAAATTTACTTAACACCGAAATTGAACCCGGTAATAAGATCCTTTAATATAATTTACTTATGACGCCCACGCGAACCCGACAATGTGTGGTCCATTTTAATTAAATAATTGTCCGGGTCATGTATAAATTATATTGTCAAATTGAATCAGAATATTATTAGTTTTGCGTTAGAACAAATGCGGTCGAGCTAAAATTTCGTACATTACTGGATTGGGCAGATGTTGCATGAAAGCACCGACTGTAAGTCAAATAAATAATTAAGATGAATTCGTTCGTTAGTTGCACAAACACGGGAGCAGGTAAACACCGATGTGGATGTATGTATATTAGAGTTCCCTCGAAGCTACACGAGGACTCTTTTAATTAATTAAGTATATGGAGTGTGCTTAGCAGTCGCAGATTTCTGAGTTGATTAGCAACGCACAGTCGCACACGAAACTCACACAATTGTTATCCTTATCATAAACTCTATTAATGTTAATAAGTATTTATTTTCTGTTCATACCTTCAGTAAAATAGAGCCATTACAAATTATCCCTTATTAAATTACTCGAAACATTTCCAAGATAATAAATTATATTATGCCCAAGATAAGTCTCGAGACCCTCATTACAAATTCACTTTGGCCTGATCCGATATACCGTCCGGAAGGCTTGAGCGTTAATTACATTGCACTAATAAGCACCTGTCATCGGTCACTTCGAAATGGTTGAATCGGTCCGAGTAATTAGGTTGTTTTCGCGGTCCGTTTGACCGACAACCGTGGTCCCGATACGACCGATTGATTAGAGAAACCGCTGGTTTGTTGTTGGACACGTTTCTACAAACCCAATTTCTTATTCAGTTCAAAAGCGACCTTACAGTTTAATTTACTAATGATTCAATCAATGAAGATTGCACTATTCAATATTCATTACGAATAGCTAATGAATCATGGCTCTTTTATAAAATTTATGTACGACAAAATGTTGTTAACTTGTCCACAAATACGGCGATGATTTCAATATCTTACTCTAAAAACTAATCATAAAAAGTATGTAAAAGTTAATTGGGGCTCTCTGATCCTTGTCAAAATTCACAGGAATTTCAATAAAAAAAAACTATATGGATATTATGGAAAATAAAGTTGTTGCTTAAAAAGACTGAAAGTTAGTGAAAAAGACTCAAATAACCTGAGTATGATTAACATTAACGCAAGTTTTCCATAAGTTTGTGTAGTTGAATAATAAGTGGTATTTTTACACTATCAGAAACTTCATTGCAGTGTTAATCTAAGATTTATTACGTACGAAATACGTCTCAAGTTGACCTTCGGACCTCAAGGTAATAAATTTTCAAAATATTAATTATTCCGATTCGTCATAGACCAAGATTAATTACTACTACTCGCAACTGGTGAGCGCAGAAGGTGCCCGTGATTAGCGATATGTCACCAGTAAATATGGAAACACTTATTCCACGATTTATACAGGCAGGGGGAGAGTGGGGTAAATGGGGGCACTCGGCGATAAATCTACTCGAAGTGATTTGCTACAAAGCAGTGAGCCCACGATGTAAGCTCGGCGCGGTCAGAGACATCCATTGTGGGACGCACACCCGCGGAATCCGATAATGCCTCCGAGATTGTCCCGTCTTTCCTTTAACACCTCTCGATATATACACTCCTATTTCTATTTCCCAACAGTACGTTGCTTCAATTTTGTACTACTTTGAATGTAGTTGCATCGATATGTTTGTATATAGGTCTAAGCTGAGGTTAGATCGGTGCAGAGAATTCTAAATAATTTATCTTAATCTTGGAGAAATTTTAATCATCAGGGAAGATCTCATACTTATCGTATCATCGAAATGAAAATTACTCGTTTCTTCTTTTGTATATCCGATTATAGATGCTTTAATTAGTCACTGTGTCTCATTGAGTTGTCAGGGCATGTCGTTGAACCTACATATTATGGTTCTTTCTTTTGTATCGAACCGTTTTATATCAGATATTATTAACATCTTATTAAGCGTTTTAAAACAAAAACTAATATAATTCAAGAAGTTGTGAACAGAAAACATTATTTGTTTATATAACATTATATGTTTTATTTAGTTGTTGCATGTACGATAAACGATTTTAATATGTCAGTAGCGAGCAAGCGCGCCGCGTGTTCGACCCAGGGCCGGACCGAACTTAATCTATAAATCAAGAAGTGAAACTATTTCGTAATTAGATCGTATTTAGGATGGGGTACAACACCTTCGTCGGCTTCTTGAGAACCTCCCAAAGGACCCAAGGTAAAGGCTCCATTGCCTTGCAAGGTAAAGCACCTCTTTAACGGCTAATATCCTTGGTAAATGGATCTCAAATATTTCAACGCACAAATGTTTAGGTGGAACGTTATCAATGTTTATTGCCTTACCGTCTATAAATCTGTTTTATTATCTCAATATTCTTGATATAATGAAAATAAGCTTGACCTATTATTAATCAGTGATCAATAAACAAAAGTGAAACATGTTTTTTTTTTTAAGTAAGTCTGGAATTTTGTATACATATTTTTTTTATCTCATATTTATCCGGGACACTATTTGGGAAGCAATAAAATAAAACTTAATATAGCATTTATAAAATAGCAAAAAGTTCCCTCTTTTGTCAAACAACATTAAAACAACATAATTTACCGTGGTATGTTGATTTCAGTTGGTCAGTTTTGTTGTTACTATCAGCTAAACATTAAATGACTCACAATATGGTAAAATATTATGCAAAAGAAAAATAGTTATTCGATAGATTTTGAAAAAAGAAAGTTCTCAATTCGGTTGTTTTTTTTTATGTTTGTTACTGCAGAACCGATTTGAAAAATATTTTATTTTGTTGATAAGGCGACATTCGCAAATTCTATTTCATTTTGAATGTCATTGGACGTTGGATTTCGAAGATATATCGAAAAATGACGTATTGGTAAACTTAAGCCCTGTTTGGATTTAATCGATTTTCAATGAGACGTAAGGTGACTGACTATAAATGATAATGAAAAAACTAGGTATTACCCGCGACTTCGCACCTTTTTGTTCCTTATTTTCCTAGCTGATTTTTTGTAATTTGTTTCCGGGTATATATACTCTTTTCGTTAATAGATAACATTTGTCAAAAACATGTTATTGTCAATATTATCATAGCATCCGATATAGTAAATGCAATTTTTGTAAAACGTAAAAAGATTATGTTTTAGCTGCTTGTATTCGAAAATGTATTCCATTTTTTCCTTTTTTTTTAAATGGAAATGAATTAATATAAAAATATCAGAGTACGCGAGACAAAGCCTCTTACGAAGCACCATTCTTTTATTCAGTAAAACGCTTTTGATGTTTGTATACTTAGTGTTTAATAAGTTGATCCTATTACAATGTCCAGGTAACGTCGCGTCACAATGGAGTCGGCGGGACGCTAACAAGATTATAACTTATTTCGTAAATTTATAAAAAAAAGTAAGCGGCCCGTGTGTTCCATTCTCATCATACTTACGTTTTTCCCATCAGCCGAATTAAGCTATAACTTTTACAGACTTTTTTTTTTAATTCTAAATAAATACATTAAATTTGTCTTTAGATTGTAGACAATCGTCAAGCATTTTTCGTCATAGAACTTTTCTCGTTATAGGTACTCCGAAAAAACGTGTGCGTTTAACTCAATGAAACTTAGACCTTACTATTACTAACTTAGAAATCATTAGGTTGTATTGTTTTGGATTCCGTCCGAAAACTCATATTTTGGGGAGTTAAGAAAATTGATACCATCCTATAGTACTGACTTACCTACAATGACATTTTAAATTGTATAGGAATGACATTTTAGAGTTGTTTTACCACATCCGTAATTTATGTATATGTATCAATACATAAATACAATGTATTCCTGAGTTTAATGGTAGCAAATTTATCAAAGTGAACAATATTAACATAAGCTAACACGAGTGTGATGTCTCTTCGTAGCAAGTGATAGAATTCCGAGCACACATGTCACCTAATCCCGTGTTAATGAAACAATAAATTCGTATTCCGTATACAGGATGTACTCGTCTGGCCGACGTTCCCCCATCGCCGGAGTATGACGCGCGTTGTCGCTCATTAACTTAATACGTTACGGTTTGTACTTTAGCAATATCTGCGAAATGAAATACTTTCTGTATACAGCGTGTATATTTTTATACGAGTGAAATCTTTAAATAAAGCAATTTAACTAGCACTTTTATTTTAAGCGTAGGTTCTAAAATCTCTTCCTTTTGTTCAACCTTAAAATATGATTTAATAGTTAATAGAGTTTGGCTATTTCTGTTTTAATAAATAATACATTTTATCTAAAAAAAAAAACACTGATAACTGTTAAAAAATCAAGTTCGAGACTGAGAATTGATTGTTTTCTCTCGATACTAATAACGATTTCATAAGTGATGACACATGCAAGGCCTAAAGTCACACAAATACTCAAACAGAAGTAATAATAACAGATGGTGATTCTGAGTTTCAATTTTAATGCTGAGTTTTAAATTAGAGAGATTGTATGGATATACCTTGCGATATGGGTTAAGATACATTGTTTCAAAAATCCTTAAAAATGTTGTACTAGTGAAAATTTTGTCTTTGTCTGGTTGCGTATAATTATATACAATATTTTAAATGAATACATAATAATAGCAATAATTGTTATAAATCATTCGTTTGAATTAAACATGGATAGACATAGATAGTTTTTATGTTTGAAAAAGGAAAAGAAAACATAAGAAAATGTGTAATTTTTATTTTTTCTCCTTTACCCTTATGGATCATCCTGTATTAAGCGGCTCAGCAAAAGCATTGCGTGCAAACGAGTTACTGCAACTCGTACAGTTGACGGACACTCCGCGTAATTTTATGAAGATCTTCGGTAAACCGAGATCCGCACGACTAATATTTGCCCTTCATACATTAGGGGATTCTAGCTATAAAAATAGAATATTTACAAGTACTAATAAGAAATTTGGGGTTGATTCGAACGTATTGTTATAATCAATGTTGGAAATGTATACAATTTAACGCTTGAAAAAAAGTGTAACTTTTTATTTTTATGCTCAGTCTCTTTTGTTGTATAAATACATTTAATATATAATTCCTATCAAAGTAAAGAAATAGAATACTCGTAACTTAACTACGCCAAATATTATGCACAGAACCTGGTAATTCATTAGACAGGTTCCGCCGCAAACAAAATACGGAGCAGCGGGACATTAATATAATGTGAGTGGTACTTACAGAAGCACATAGTGTCGGTCGCATTACGGTCGACCAAAAGAAGTTACCCGACTCGAATGGACCTTAATGACCTGGCCGGACAATAACATACGACCGCCGCGAGACGCACGCGACTGATTTCCTCTCGACTCCCCGGAGGACGACGTTGTAAGAAGTTATGACGAGTTCATGGAACGTACAATTTGACTTGGTTACGTGAAAATAATATACTTTCAAACTGATTATTACGCGAATGAAACGAAATATGCTAGTTTCTGTGCGTTTCAGTTGACACAATATACATATTTACGCTGTAAATAGTGTTAAGGTTAATTATTTAAGTTATCCTTACGCGTACATACGTTATTGTATTTTTTTTATACTCTTATCTATAAATACATTCTTTACAGAAACAAATATCCTGCAAGTACATAAATGTCTGAAGACAGTTAAATAACTATTAGGTAGATTGTTAGTTGTACTTCAAGCGTTTTAATACTATCACATAAAATGATCGAAAAAGATGTAATACGAGAATCATCGCTTTACGAATCTACGGATTGTATAGTCGAAGCGAATCAACAAAGGTAACTAAGTAACCTGTGTTAATTAAAATGGGCGCGGGGCTGGTGCTGACCGTCGTAGATCCTATTAGTGCAAGCAACCCTTGCCTAGGCGGAGGTATGATGGAGCCGATTCGACAAGATAATGCTGCGTATTTACTTTGATTCTCGTCGTTAAAAGTTCGGGGGGCTGACGAGGGCCGTCGTTAGGGCTCCTAATGGCCACCATTTGTCTTGTCCGGCCTCTAGTTGTGCCCCGCTAATGAAATTATTGCCGCAACTATAGTAAAGGTTATAAATACTCCCTGAAAGGCCCCGAGCGGACGCCACCTTGTTTGGCGCTAATGGACCGGTCAAACTGTAAACTGTGTTATCAATGAAATTACAATTAGTAAAGGGATAAAAATTTGCCGGAGGGTAGGAAGTAGCAGTTAATGTTGTGTTTGTCGGAACGAAATTCGTATGGAATATTATTTGATTTTGAATGATTTAAGTTATTACACTTTTATTAAAATAATTAGGCATTTAAAACATAAAAGTGTTGAAAAATACGACTCTAAGAAGTATTACGCGATCATTGCACTTGGACGAGCCTGTCACAAGAAACAAATTTTTTTCAGTAAAAAAATTGTAGGTACGTATAAAAATCAAAACTACTAGGTTATAAAACATTTAAAACAATTTATTCTCTCCAGTCATACGAAAAGATATATATATAAAGAATATGACGCGTGTTCGCGTACTGTTGTCTCCTTAACGACACTTAGTTATGACTTGACAGAAATAAACTCGGTATAGACATGGGCACAATGAAATCCGGTATTCTGTTCGTTTCGCCGAATGTGTTAGTTAGCCAAGAATGCCAGATGCCTCAGACAATCAAAACTTTCCGGCGATGGAATTTTCTGCTTAGCGTCCTCCGTATTACTTTGGACAGCGCCCCAAGATCTGTGTATTTCAAATCTCTATAATCCAAAGATTTTAAATCTAAACATACATGCATAATACTCACTCCCGTAACACAGAGGGTTAGGCAGAGATTTACAATTGGCGCGATCCTGGCACACCTCTCGTCGGTTTCGGTTCTCCTTTTATCGCCTTTCTTTAGGATGTCTTTTTTTCAAATATTTCGAATTTCAAATCGATTTTCAAATTTTCTTCATCGATAGCTCTACATTTCTTTTCTCTTCCAAGATATACTTTATTTTTTATTTGTCAATCTATCCACACGAGCTGAGTTATAACAGATTGCTACTAATAAATATATTTGACATAATTAGCAATTTCCAGTTCTATAGCTATTATATGTATGTTAGATATTAACATAAAACACATTAAACATTAAATGTTGGAAATAAGTTTCTTGCCATATTATTGCTATAATTATGTTGTTGTTCTCACCTAACACTTACAATGCTCACACTTATTTATGGGATTAATAAAAATGTCGTTTCCAATTTGTAAAGAGAACGAACAAAAATTGCGACCACCACTCCGCACCTAAGAATTTGTTTAAAAAAGTTTGCAACACTACTGACCAACACTTTGAATGAGAACTTTGTTGATATTTACAAGCACGAAGATTTAAGCGTTCAAAATAAATAATTTAATGGACCCATTTAAATATGTAAAGTAATTTATTTAATGTAGTTAATACTTGCTAAAATACGGAAGGAACGGTAAGTAACTTATTTTTTATTATGTTTTTACCAATAGACGAAAGTGATATAATTTATTATTGTTTTGATATATATATATATATATATATATATATA
>DWLR01002942.1:0-14406 GCA_018246295.1 Papilio alexanor hazarajatica | reverse complement strand
TCCATGGGCGTCGGTTCACTTAATGTTAGGCGACCCGCTGCTCGTTTGCCTCCCTTATTCTATAAAAAAAAAACTTTCAGCTTTTCGACTGCAACTTATTCAATTGCAGATAAAATGTATGTTTTTATATCAAAAAATAGAGTTACAATTTAAAAATGTATGTTGTGTTTATGACTGCTTTTATTAAAAAATTAAAATTATTTAGGACCAAATATAGAATTTCTAATCACACCTAATCATATTGTATACTTGTACTGCCTACTCTAGTGATCTATGCTGCCTCATCTCCACGATAGGATAGATTTGCGTATTTAATAAATGAGCCAAGAACTTACTCACCTTCAAGCTACGAGTACGAGAAGCGGTCATGAAAGCCATAATTTCCCTTTTGTCTTTTAATTAGCCTGATGAAATGCACATTTAATTCCATTTCAAAAGGTTTTATTCATTCGTATAACAATAACGTACGAAGGTGTAAAAATATGCTTCTCGAAAACACGTTTGTGGATTTTATGTTTTTTTTTCTCTAGGTCTCTCTAGGTCGGTTAACGAGCGTGAATTTTTGCGAGTATTATCCTTTTAGCACTTTGTGTTATTAACGTTCGCTTAAATTGCACCATTGCGAATGTTTTAATTCCCTTTTACATTGTTCTATGATATAAATTATAATTTCATGCTATTACGGTAGAAATAAAACTGGAAAAAGTTGAAAATTTAAGGCGCTACGGAATATAACGGAGCCCTTCACAGTAGACTTTTAAATATTTTAAATTAAATTGCGACTTGAATGACAATACGTTATGACGTCAGATGTCGCACGCTTGCTTAAATGAGATTAAATCAGAATTTCAGGATTTGGGCTACTGAAAAGCGGTGACCAAGTTGGTCCCGGCCCGATCAACTTATTTGTGCTCGAAGCAAAGTTGGTACCGCTCTCGGCGAAGTTTGGCAGACATGCACTAAGTTATCCGGAATCAAATTAACCGCTGGTCTACATAAAACGTCAATAACGACTTCGCTTCATGTTACACAAATTTAATTAACTGTGAGCATTCAAAAAAGTTTTTACTGAGAATGATTTTATTGTTATGTTGGTAAACAGCTCGATGCACAGCTTCTGTGACCACTATTGGTTTCGTCTCACCCACCATCGTCTGCACCATTGATCTCGCATTCTTGTACCTGTCTGCTACGATGTTGATCTATTGTTCTGGGAAATTTTTCTTACGTAAACTTCACTAGATCGTGTCTCTCGGAACTCGATCAAATGCCTTTTACATGTCCAAGAACGCCATGTATAATGGCCAGCCTTTTTCACGATATTCTTCAGCAATCCAATTATCCAATTATTTTTGACATTTTTATTTGACATTGTTGTTATGTTAAATAACATAATAATAAAACTAAGTTGTTTTTTTACAAATAAATACGTAGATAAATAAACCTGGTATTTAATAGTTATAATATCAACTGTATGTTTTTATATTTCGTTATTTAAACCAATCAAAGTCAAGTTGCTAATGAACAATGTTTTACGCCCCGTTATGCTAGACACTTTTGAACACTAGGGTTTTAGACGCTATTACATACCTACATAAATGCGGTCCCTACGCGGTCTCGTAGAACGTGACTCACTTAAACCCACACCACCAAATAAACGTAAAAAACCGGAGCTGTCTACCCGGGCAAACTGGAATTGCGTGTTTGTAAATACTTTTAAATTGAACAAGGATAATATAATTTTCGAAAACGAGTTGGCATAAAAAGTTGTCCGAAACACATTGAATACAATATTTATTCAAGCAGTGCGACAAGCCGGTATAGCTGTCGCACAGTTTTGCACACTAGTGTGTGTCGAGACAATACTGTAAATGAGGAAAACACCTGCTATGACCACCTCCACCTTCTATATTTTCTTGACGTCGATAGTTTTTCAACACAGAAAACAGTTTTACTTAAATATTCTTAAGAGATTAGTGTCAATAGGTAAAATGCAATCGTTAATAATATAAAGTATAAAACCATTAATTTATATAAGTAATGTGTTTAAATAAATAACAAATAAATTCTATTTCAAATTTTCTTCATAGTCATAAATGAACGATAAATTATTCGTATTGTTTGTGCTACATACAACTGTTCATATTTAATTTAATGTGTTCACACGCATATATCATACATATGTGTACATGTTCCTTCAAGAAGTACATTTGAAACAAATGTCTATTATGTGCATTGAATATCATTAGATTTCGTTATTAAATATAATACATTTTGTATAGTGGCAAAAAGACAACTCTATTTTTTTTTATTTCATACCGATCGCAAACAGAAGGGCGTTGGCACTCAAACTACTCATCTCCGCGTAGTTTTACGTACGTAGTTCACCATTATATGTAGTTTTATGCGTAGATTATGAATCGAATATGTAATCAGAATAGCTTAATTCGAAAATTAATTTTCGGCTAATTCGAAATTAAATGGGGAGACGACGAAAAAAGATACTTATTGTCCATATCTATAATAATAACAACAAATAAAAAATGTCCTAGGATATTGTAAGATCGTTAGAAGTCATTGTAAACCCGTAATTACAGTGTAATGATAAGGTTGCCTATAACACTTTATTCCTACGCCTCTCTGTGACAATCTTGTGTAGTAATAACCCTCTGAGCGCGCCTAGCTTTTCAGCCCATTAGATTTACCTGATCTCAATACAAATACCGAGCTGAAAATATGAAAAATTTCAAATACAATAATTTCTATACCATATTGCACAGCGGCAGATAGTAACGAACCGGTCTAACACCGTAATTTCGTTGTATTACTGTAACTACATTTGAAAAATAAACAAATATTGTTTCCGGTTCACATAATTATCGATGTTTGGCAACAGGATCAAGTACTTATAATGTAAAAATTCGTGTCCTTCATACGATCTCAGAGTACGGACCTCATACCCAATATAAACTTATCTCCTCTAAGCTGTGTAGAACCTTTTGTTAAAGCTCCGTTCATTGATCGTTGGCGCTGCGGCATTGTTCAACTTTGTTATCATAGTTTCAGGGCCACCTACATCAACTTAATATTACCACGTTATATTAACTGTTATTACTATTTCTGCTATAATGTTTAATATAACGGCTTTATTACTTACCTTAACACTATTTCAAGTTTAAAAGCGGTTTTATGTTAATTACTTTCTTAACCTTTATACAAACTTATTAACTAAGGGGAAAGAGAAGGCGCAGATTATGTACCTCCATTTGGCCCAATCCTGGTACACCTTTCTCTTACATTATTATGATTAAGGGGTACTCTTACTTAGCGCCTTATTTAAGTACAGTATGCCCTCTAGAACCTAACAACACTGCCATTCATATTTTTTACTTAAATTTCCCGTTACTTTCTTCTACCTTCTATAATATGTCCGGAAGACCTTGCTCAATTTTATCTACAAGGTCTTTTATACGTTTTTGTTTCAAGCCACATTTGTCTCTTGAATCACCCGTAACGTAGTTCTCTAATGTTATATTTGGTTGTATGCTCCCTATGTTTGGCTGCATGTTAAGTGGCACTCATGTGATGTACTGTCGTGTGTCGTATAATCTTATTACGCTAATGCCAACCAATTATAACTTAATTGCATAAATCCGATTATCTCAAACAAACGCTCTTGTAATTAGTCATAGATAATTGCATTGTTTTATTCAAATGTACTGGTTAATGCAAATACTCTATACTATACTACTGTATTAATATTATTGATTCATTTCTTAAATTTGTATGAAATTACTTATAATTTGATTGAATTGATTCTAAAATAAAATTTGATAATAATGTAGCGTTAGCATTAAAATATTTTATTCTCAATCATCTGCTTCAGTCAAGGCATGTAATTTCTCAAGATATTGAGGTATTTCAAATGACAGAATTTAACGTTCGCCATATTTAAAAAAATCGTGTGACATTCATGCACAAGTATTATACTACAGAGTTACCACTGACAAAGTAAGCGTTATAAAGTAAGTTATGAAAATAAAACGTACCGACGTATCGTAAGTATCTAATACTATTATTATATTTTCATAATACTTACATTGAAATAACTAATTTATTTATGTTAACGAATACTTTGAGCAATGATTTATTCATTGAATTTCGCATGAAATTGCTTCGCGACACGGTATCATTTATATTAATGCGGACATTTAAATATTAACTAAAGCGAGGCTCATTTGTTCCTGCAACATGCAATTACACTTTTTCAAACTTCTCTATTAAAGCACGCTGAGAATACAGAAACGTTGAACACGAAATACAATGTAAACATTTAGAAAAAAGAAAGGGTTTCGTTTACTGAAGTCATTAAACTTTTTGTAACAGTATAGCAAAACAAATATATTGAACAGCACTTTTAGAACTTTTTTGGAGAAATAAATTTGAAATAAATTAAATATTCTGCACATTTACGGTACAGAGACATGGTCCTCACTGTGGGCACTATAAAAAGGCTCAAGGTTGCTCAAAGGGCAACAGAAAAATATAAATAATATAAATAATAATAAAGAAGAGTATCTGCGAGATCATAGTAGTAATGATGTTAACAAGAAATTACACTGAATTCTGATGAGCACTTAACAAACACCCATATCTCTTTACAAAATAATCTATCTCAGTCTTCCTCCTTCACACTCCTCTACAGAACTCCTCCCTTCAGTTGCTTCAATTAAGGCGGTAAGATTTAATCCATGAGATAAAACGCAATCGGCAATTTGTTGTCGCTCGCACGCCGTGTTTATCGACACATTACACCATACATTACACCAGGCACTCATAACTAATCTGTTTGGTTCATAAACATTTTTCAGTGTTAAAATGGTACAAGCGAGAGACTACATTTTAAACTTTTTGTAGACAAGCTCCCTACGAGTATAGTCGATCTCCCTATCTCACATTCTAAGTCCGTCCCTTTAAAAATAACGTATTCACAATTCTTCAACTAATAACTGCACTAGTTACTAATCAAAATCTCCCGAGTCTAGAAATGACCGATGTTCATTACGTGTTCGCAAATGTACAGTCGAGTTCCTTCGCGGTATTCCACTCACAGAAAAATTGCCTTGTTGATTCCTGGCGACAAGCTAAACTCCGCCTCCTTCTTACAAATGACCAATTAGGGTGCTATCGATGTTTTGACCAAATAAAGTCTGTGACGTACCTGCACTGTACCCCTGACTATTGTTATCACCGCTATCTTTGTTTTCCGCTCGGGAAGTTTTACGATCTCTGCCATTGAGACAAAATCATTATATGCGGATACTCTATTGTTACAACATTGACTGATCTTTTTTCGTCCTAACACATTTAAAAGTAACACCTATTGGTTATTGTTTCTCCGTCAACGTCTCAAGGCGTACGAAACGTTCAAACAATTGTCTCTTTTAAAGTGGAATACCACCAAGGAACTTGACTGTACACACATATACATAACGTAATGTTTAAGACCTTACTTTCTCCTCTAAATTATTATTTCAACATCTATTATCATAAATATGTAAAAGCAAAGGACGACATTTCTTTTTACAAAGCCTCGCGTTAGTTTCAAATAAACATTTATAATTACGGTAATAAAATACCAAACTAATTAATAAACCAAGTCGGTAAAGATGAATTTCACTTCAATACCATTAGAGAATCTCAATATAATAGTCTTCTTAAGAGTCTTATCAATCAATCAGTATCTGGTTTTGTATTTAAGTATTTAGGTCTATTAAATAGTGTAGAGTTGTAGCTTATATGTGTTTATAAGCAACGAATAGTAGTTAGATTGATTCAAGTGAATAAATACAAGTTTGACCCATTGTCCTACGCGAACCGTGTGGTAACGCGATTTGACATGTCGCAAAGATGTCGAATTAATATAATAATGTTATGTGTGTCACGTGATCGCAATAATCTGTCACGCATCATGCATTGTGCGCGTCACGTCGTGTAGTATCACGCAGCATCATGTTTGCCGCTAACAGGACAAAGCCTGATAGAGTTGATGTGATGATCAACAGCGTTAATGTGATACACTCACAAGCTTTTTTTTTATTTATTTGACAAACAAAAAATTAACAAAACAAAGTCAACTTCTTATTTTTAACATGCAAAAGGCAACGGAAGGGAGAGACGATAGTTATCGCATCGCAATATTTATTTACGAGAAAGCAATAATCAAATTAATTTAAAAAAATGTAATTCATACGAAAGCAACGTATAAAAGAATGTGTCGGTGAAAGCGTATTCACAATTCACAGGCGACAATGCGCCTCCGCACAAAGCGAACCCCTCCTGCTGCCCCCCTCCTCGGCCTCCGCTACACACAATTGTATTACAGAAAGGGGAAAGTTCTCCCGCACATAAAATTTGTATGTATTGTGTCTACGGTATCGATGTAGGGGGATTTCGTTAATTAAAAATTTCTTTCATTTCTCATTCATTTTCTATATATATATATATACAATAATATATTAATAGGAGCGTATCGCGTTAACGTCATGGTAACATTCACGACTCGGTTTCTGTCTTTTGACATAGTGTAAAAAATTATGGCAACATCTTCAATTAGAGCTTAATTGCGTACTTTACGAAGAGAGGGCAGATAACCTTGACAATCATATGCGTAAATGTTTCCATGAAACAAAATATATCTGACATATGACTATATCATGTTCACCTAAAGAAAACCTGCAGATAGTGTAACGAAATGATTTATCATCACCTTGGCTATTACCTACTCACCTTTACCTACTAGTAAAAAACGTGCTGAAGATCGTAAAGAATAAAACAACACACATTTTTAAAGTACTCTAATAAATCTATTTAATTTACTGAACATCGAATATCAGTTAACTATATTCGGCGCGTTTGTTTGTCTTAATTAACCGGTATGATTAACGCGTTCAATTACAAACAATCCCCAGCTATAATCTTTAATGTAATGTTGACTCAGCGACGCGACATGACGCGGTGCGGCGCGATTGTTTTGGTTCGAATCGCTAGACCTAAACCTATAATACAATAATTCGAGTCGAATTAATCTGTTATAGGTTCATAGCCTATAATACAATATCTTATATACTAAATACATAATTTGCTAATAGCATGAAAACATTTCTTTCTTTACCACTCAATAAGTACTGTATTTGAATTACAGAAAAATTGAAATTAAGTGAACGGTTCATCGGATGTTAAAAAAATTAGTGTTATGTTAAAAATATTCAAATAGACATATTAAATGTATCGGTTGTAACATATTGTATACGTATGTAGATGGTCTGTGATGCGGGCTCGGTGTCCGATTGTGTTTGGAAAACAGAAAAAGTGTGGCGTATATTTTTTGTGCTTTTCGCGAGTGTCGTATCGCCGCCTCGCCCGCTATTGATTACCTACTCTGTTGTCTATTTCTACCGTTTTTAGCTAGTTAGATCGGAAAACTTTTTGCAAATCGAAACATTGTCAACATATAGAGCATTCAGAGCCATAATAGCCTTAAAATGCTTAAATTGCGTTAGGTCGGCGAACGACCTTAAAAACTACAGTAGAGTCCAGGAGGAATGGAAGAGTAGTACCGACTGTACCGACTCTACATAGGTGGAAAAGGGGCAGAGAGATGAAGAACCATAATAAAATCAAAAGAGAAAATGTTGTTTTTATATCCAGAACTAGTACTTGAATATTAAAAATGTTATGTTAATATTAGAGATTAACAAAAAACTACAATGTTTTAAACTGAGACATTCAACATTTATTTCTTTAGAAGAAGTAACCGGTCATGAAATTGCATCGCTCATGTTATAGCATTGGGTTACACGTTTACTTCTATAACCAACACCAAATCAGCAAAGGGCAAAATGTCATCAGATCACTTTCCCTAACAAAATTGTAACTCGAAATTTAATTGAAAGTAAAATAAAAACAGATAAATAGCCGACTTCATTTCACTTCGTCGTTCATTCTCAACTTGAAAAGGCGTACTGAAGTAGGTCGCCTATAGAAAAACTGCACAAAACCCACTCGATTCATGCGATTGAAGCGACGACAGCACGCGTGTGCCTCAGCCAATGGGGCCCGCACAATACAGCCCCGGCTGATCCGACAATTACGGCGAAATTAACCAAACCCGTACCATTTCTATTGTTAAATTTACATTATTTTTGACAGTCCAATTTATTAATTAACTCCTATACAATCAAGAGTACTGTATTATTGTATTACGTTTTGAAGTCTGTTTGTCTTGTGTCTGGATGTAAAGACCACCGGAGGACGGGCAGCAGCGTCCTTTTTCTTAGTACGGTGGACCATACTGCGATCGCCAACCCGCCTGCCAAGCGTGGCGATTATGGCACATTTCCCCCCAATGATGTTATCAATGGGGGAGGCCTATGTCCAGTAGTGGACGATCATAGGCTGAGGTGGTGGTGGTGGTGGTTGTAAATTGTCAATTCTGTTCACCTTAATGGAATAACAGAAATTAAACCATTTTATTACTTTCGCAAGAAACAATATAATAATAATGTATAACAAAAAATACAGCTTGAAACTGGTGCTTGTGTAAAAATCTATAAAGGTTAGTTCTTAATTACAAATTCCTCTTTTTGCAGAGCTTTTGCTGAACGCAGCATAATAGAAGTTTAATGACTTGAATAAACGCAATCTCATTCTTCTATTTTCTTTTCTTTTAATAAAAAAACGTTAATGAGTCTAGTGTTAAGTTCTGATTTTATACAGAAATGTGAGTGCATGTCTTAATGTGCATGTCTATAGAAAAGCTTAGTTGAATCATAATTGAAGATATTTGGTTTCCTTAAACGTAACAATGTGTTTAAAATTAGCGTTTTAAATACCTTAAAATTTATTCATAACTTTCTCTTATCTACTACTAAAACTACATCTTAGCCTATGATCATCCTTTGCTGGACATAGGCATAATGCATCAATGGAGGAGATTGATCGCACTATTAGGGGAAATGTGCCATAATCGCCACGCTTGGCAGGCGGGTTTTCGATCGCAGTATGTTCCACTGTACTAAAAAAAGGACGCTGCTGCCCATTGTCCGGTGGTCTTTATTTCCAGACACAAGACAAGCAATCATGTTCATGCACACAAATGTTTGACCTGGCTGGGAATCGAACCCACGACCTGCGGCGTGAAAAGCAAGCATCTTGCCAACCGCGCCAACCGGTCCGTCCATAAAAATTTACCATTATTAAATCAAAGTTCGTTATAAAATACTGTTGTTGCCGAGAATTATGTCATTGTGTAACTGTAATAAATATATTTTATTAATATATAAAATTAAAATATAATTATTACTATTGTAGCTATTTAGCAAATGTACATACATAATCAAGTTAATAATTAGCTTTCTGCCAATTACATTTCAAACAAATTGCGTTTGTTTGAACAAAGTTGTTTACTGAGCTCCGGCTCAGGCAAAGCCGAGCAAAGTGGAGCAATACTCGATCGTGTATATAATAATAAAGCTGTTTAATTGTGTTCGTTTATCTAGGCTTATCTGTAACTAAGCGGGCACGGGAGCTTTTGTTCGGAGTCGTGTGTGATCATTGTTTTGATACCAAATTGTTGTGGCCCCGCACCGACCGCCGGCCGCTCGCCGCGTCGTGATCCACCAGATTACCGTCGCGAAAGCAGCTGGACTTAGTTACAGTTCGTTAATTCTATTGTTATTGCCTAGACTGGCGGTAACAAAGCAATGCTTTGTAACATACAGTATGAAACTCCTTTATTACGTTAGAAAGCCAACGAGCATACTTCCTGTAATCGCCAGTTTAGTCTCTGATCTGTTGGTAGTCAGTCTCAAAGAAGTAAAAAAATCAATGAAGAACAAACAATATTTTCCGCCTCTATTGTAACGTTTTTTTATATAAAACATTGCGTTTTAATTACTGAACATAATATCGTTATGGTTTTTTTATTAAGATACCTATATTGCTGGAATGCGAATAAGATTTAATAAATGGCAACGCAGCGAATCGTGCAGGAAGTAAAATGGGCTTTTTCTGTTTTTGCAATGCAACTGGCCGACGAAGAGCGGGCCCGCATGCAGCGTTACAGGTTTTCATACCTGCGCCCACATCAACGGCCATGAGTTTCGCTATTTAGATATTTTATATCATTTTTTATACCAGCACAGCCCTTGTTGGTAAACGTTTTCCGCCAATAATTTTTCCATGTTGCTTTATTATGGATATATTTGTTTTACCAGATGAAACCTTAATACAATAATTGAAGTGTTGAACAATTTGTTCTTGAGACCGATAATGGTTTACATTCCACTTTGCAAAACTCTATTCCGTCCTCTTTACAACTATTTTGTTTACTTTTTTTATTACGGTTCTTGAACATTTCTATTGCACTGTAATCCTATTTCGGGCGTATTGCTCGTTGATCTGATGGTGGATAAAGCCAAAAGTTTCTGGTATGGTGAACACATAGAAGACGATCGACAACTCGGTCAATGTTGCGGGGATTCTTAATGAGAAGGGAACGATCAGCTTTGCTATAGATTTAGAGGAGGCCTGTGTTCAAGAGTGGACTTCATCATCAGTCAATAGTTATGTGTTCGTCTTGCTAAAGAAATATGTGTAACATTAGGCTGTCTTAAATGCCACTTGACAATGTAAAGCATAACAGTATGTAACCATTGCGCTTGTTATAATAAAAAATCATACCATCATTATTAATAATTGTACAAAGAATAAAAACGTTTAAAAACTTAACAATAAAATGCATACAACACAAGCGTAAAAAAACAACACACTTGTAGTGAAAACGCTCCCATTTAGAAGCCTGAATTAGTTCAACATTAAGTCACGTAAAAGTTATGTCTCCAATATCATTTTATAAAGGTTTTACAAAGGTGCGTAGACTTTTATAAAAAAAAATCCATTCATACAATAATCATCTAACGGAGGTCTTTACCTTTTTGTCGCATTTATTTTATGAATATTAATAAAAAAGCGGAATATTGTTAAGAACCCAGTTTATCGCTTGACGACAGAAAGTTTTACTTAAAAGCTTTATGTAAATGTGAATAATTCCATTGCTTTTATATTCCAAATTCAAAAGTTTCCGATTTTTCTTCGCAACTTATAATAAGATAAGTACCGGGCCGGTCTTAATTTTAACTTGCCAATACGAATACTAAATGTCTTTGAATAATTTATGGATCAAAACAATGATCATTAAAAATGTACTGACTTATGGTTTCTTAGTTTAGTTACTTTTAAGCAAACAAACATTTTAATTTGAAAAAAGTAATGTAATGGCATTTATTGTGATTTTTAAATTTGAATTACATCCAAATAACGCTCGTATTGTGTATAATGTTAGTTTAAAAACCAAGAAGCCCAACTGACTAGCTGTGAAACTCCTGGGAAGAATATGAATCACGCATATATCAGTCAACGCATCTCTCTTTAAACATGGTCAAGCCGGTTACGCAACAGGAGTAACATAGAGCTGCATGCATACATATAGGCCGAAACTTTATCCTTCCGTCAGTCGGACAATAACAAACTGGAACTTACCTACTACTGTGTCTTGTAAGGAATTAAAATAAAGGGTTAGTAACCTAATATTGCATTTTTAGACATAAATACAAAAGTGTAGTTAGCGACCTCTGAGTATCACAATATATCAAAATAACAAGAGAATCATTCATCTCATTCAAACTTTTTATGATTGATAATTTAGAAACGCTTAAATTAAAAGTTGTAAAATTCTTTCGGATTTACATAAAGCTTTTGAAAAGTTCTATTAATTGATTGAAACTTTTTGCAATTTTTCTTAAGCATCACATGGAAGGTAGTGAAAGCTTAACTAATGGTTTTTGATTTTATCTTCCGCTTCCTTCCTTTTTATAATTGAAAAGAACTCTTTTTTTATAATAGATAGAGAACATTTTTACCTCACCTCTATACTGTGTAAGGCAAAATCCCATTTGTGCAACTGCTGCAGGTTGTCCCACTGTGCAAACCTAGAAACCATGTATCGAATCTCAAAGGACCCCGACCCTTTTACTTTTCTAAATGCAAATACAATATACAACATTGTTGCTTCGACCAAGGATATGGCAACTTTTATTCAAATAATTGGTTTAGTAAAACTCAACCGAATCTAATATGAAGCAAATTCTTCGTTCCGTTTTCGTGTCTTCCCAGTGTACTTTAGGCGTTGCGCTTCGCTTGGGTTCCGGTTCGCTTTCCCGGGTGTGCCTCAGGCGTAAATGCGAACATAATTCGGGCCGCACGGCGCTTAACATGCTTATAGCAATAGCGCACTCCGTTACTTACTGTTTAATTTGGCGCCAGTAGTTTGCGAGATCAATTACATTTAATCCATATTTACAATGCTCGCTGAGCCGTGTGTACTCGATGAGCTCTGTTTACCGAGAGGGGATTAGTCTGTGTTCTCCGACACTGTAATATCCGGAGAGTAGCGTTGCCACAGATAATGAAATATTAATAACTTACCTCTCACCCCTCTTAACACACTTGGTAGATTTAAGATAGCTGTTGTTTTCTGTCATCGAACTTTATAAAAACAATACATGTATAGAAGATATCATGCTGCAAGTTTCTTAGATGTCCAATGTGGCACAAAATTTGTGCCCGGTGTTAACCCCTGTCCCTATCATATTAAAAACCTAATAACCCCTGATAGAAAAGGTAATAGGTAATAAATTCGGACGAACAATCATTTTTGTTTGTCAGTAAAAATTGTGCACTGAAATAATATTATACTATAGTATTTAAAATATTTTAACGAAAACAAAACAGAGTTAAAAATTTTATAATTTTCTCATATGTCATTTATAGCCATAGTACGTTTCATTACAAGTCCATTAAACCCAAACAGGGCTTGTCTTAAATCTACCAATACGTCAAATTTTCAATATATCTTCGGAAACCAAGATTTTTTTAAATGAATAAACTAGCGTTTGACCACGATCCCACATGATGTTAATTGGTATGTGGTCGACAAATGTTAGGCACTAGTTTAGAAACAGCCAATTCAACCTTCTCTTGAATGAACCCATGTCATAATTGGACGGTAACACCGATGACGGCAAGATTCAATGCGATTCAAAATTAATTGAGACCTATTGCGAGTGTCACCTTTTCATAAAAATGTATGAGTTTAAAAACATAAAAGAAATACTAGCGAATTGAGAACCTCCTTTTTCTTGATACCTATTAAAGAGTAGCTAAAACATGTCAAAAACGTCTTTATAAATACGTAAAACTAAACATACGTAAATGCCATATAAACTACACTAGGCTTAATGCTTCTTCTTCTACAGTGCTAGAGTCTGCAGCAGCAAATGCTGCTGCGGACTCTAGCATGCGCGATGACTCTAGCTCGATGCGCGCTCGACCGGTGAAATACCACGACCGCACAGAAGACAGACGTGAAGTAGATGTATTTCTGCGTTTCGTCTGATGAGTGCGGTGCCGGAGGCCAATCCCCCCTCCCCCTTAATACTAGCATGATAGTGGGATTAAGAGAATATTTACCCCAGGGGGGTACCAAAACCTTCGGTTTTGGAGAATCCCTCTCCGGGCGTTTGCGTCTGGACTCTCGCTTGAGGTCCAGGCGCAAGCGCGCAGGCTGCCCTACGTATTCTGGGGAGGGCAAAATTCCGCTTGCTGCTGTAGGTCGGGGCAAACAAAACAAACGTCTCCCGGCTTCCCCTGTCAGCTTACCGTGGATTTCTGCAATATCAGGGGACTCCATTCCAATCTGGAAGCCGTCCACTACCACCTTGAGACGGCCAAGCCGGCCTTGCTTTTCCTCACAGAGACGCAGATATCTTCTCCGACAGACACCTCGTACCTATCCTACCCCGGGTACAAGATGGAGTATTCCTTTAGGCCCCTAGCCGGGTGTGCGTGTACGTAAGAGAGGATATCTGTTCTCGCCGCCTCAGCAGTCTTAAAGGGACCTATCTGTCTTGTGGCTGCACGTGGATAGCGATGATCATTCGCGAGTCTACGCGTGCCTCTATAGGTCCCATAGCGGTAATGCCGAAATAGACCGACTCATGGAACAGGTTCAAATGGCTACAGATTTCGTTCTAGAACAGATCCCATACACAGAAGTCGTGATACTCGGCGACTTTAATGCCCACCATGCCGAATGGCTTGGTACACGTATCACCGATTACGCGGGGAGGCCTTGGCTTATGATCTGAAACAAATGATTACCTCGCCTACGCGAATCCCAGATGTTGAGGATAATATACCTTCCCTGTTCGACCTCCTGCTGACCTCACATCCGGATAGCTATCAGGTTTCCGTCGACGCTCCGTTGGGCTCGTCGGACCACTGTCT
>DWLR01002941.1:0-14408 GCA_018246295.1 Papilio alexanor hazarajatica | reverse complement strand
ACATATAATAAAAATGTAACTGATCGGTGTCTGTACATAGAAAATTAATTAGAAAAACTATTACAAGGGGTATTTATCAGTGCTATAAAACTCAAAGCAACGATTTTTAAAATTTTTGTCTGTTTGTACCTTTGTGCGCGCTAGTCTCAGAAACGGCTTAACCGATTTGGATGCGGTTTTCACCATTGTGAAATTAATTAGTAAATAAAATTAAAGTTAACAAATCTTTCATAATTAAATTAAATATATATATATACAATTGTACTAATTTATTGATATAAATTGCCATCATTACAGTAAAGGAAGCTCAGAATATTTGTTTTCAATATTTTACAATCGATTTATCAATGTAATCACTTTCCATAGCTTTCACCGCTTTTGTGACACCTGTCTTTAAATTACAATGTGTTTTGACTGATTTCTTTTATATTTCTTTTTAAATAAATGTTGATATTATATCACGGCGACATCGTAAGGTTATTACGAAAATTGTTAAGTACACAAAATAGCGTCGAACGCTAATAACAAAAGTAACGGCTTTCAAATTAAGCGATGTAAAAATTATACTGACCATTTTTTCGTATTTGATTAAGATCTATTGCCGAAAGTATAAACGCAACAATGGTGTTACGAAATTGTAAAAATATTTATTAAGAAAAAAAAAAATATTGAACATTCTATAAATAGTTCTTTAAATAAACTTCTATCAGTAACTTCGATCTTCGATAACTTACAATAGTCTAGTTAGTTCAAGAGCCAGGAGTAGAATTTCTGGTTACGTGTTCAAATAATCTTTCTGAAATAGTTTGATCAAATAAGTTTTGATTATGAAACTTAAAATATATTTATTGTTTACTATTTCAATAAGTTATCATTTACTTTAATATTTTCAAAGCTTACATTGCTTTTACATTTATTACTTTTTTATCTCACTTTTCATTTTTTAGTATAATATAATTATATAATTTTTAGTATAATAATAGAAATAAATATACGTTTTGACATTTGAAATTGACATATTGCTAGTTTTAAGACAAGCCCTCTTTGGGTTTAATGGATTTGTAATGAGAAATACCGCGGCTATAACTGAATTAATAGCATATAAATCGGTTTTGTTTTATTTAAAAAGTTAAAAGGTTATACTGGGAATAGTTAAAAAGTTAAACTTCCGCATAACTTTTTTATGTCAGCACAAAGTTATGTTCTTCGAGATAACTGTCACAACAAGCTGTTATAGCGAGTTATAAATATGAATTGTGGCGTGTTAGATGCTAAAGGTCATGGCTGTCGAAACGATATGTATTGCATCACGAGAGATGACTTCCGTTTGCAACAGTAACAACTTTGCGGATTAGTTCATCATGGTGAGCAAATAAAGGCATGTTAAAAATGTACCTCGTTTAGCATCTTTTTTATTCAAGTATATTTTACCCATGAGCCATAATAACATGAGCTATTAATCTCTGTGAGCACCTCCATTTCATCTTTTCTTTATTTCCATCTACGGTAATGGTCAACTACAGATTTAATAACTACGAAAATTACGTAAAGAAACCGTTAAAGGCGCATTATACATATATAAAGAAATCGCCGATTACCAAACCTTTACGAAGTGATCGTAACTTTCAAACATTCTCAGGTAAGCTTCACAAGCAAATTTTTACTAAAAGGTATGTATAAAGACTATCAAAATACTCGTAAAATGTTTCATCTTTTAGCGAGTTTTAATTTGCTTTCTCGATGCTCGCGCAAAGGGTTATCTTAATGGCGGCACTAAATTATTCAGAATTTCACCGACATTTGCATGCGTGCATTTGTTGTCGTGACTCCATGTCCGGATGTCTCATATCTTCTGAGGACCCTATGAAATCCTCTCTTTTATTCGTTCAATTTGGCAAAAAGAAAGTTGACCTCACGCCCGCTATTGTACTTCGACATTAAATATATTACAATATTGATTTTGCACAACATGCACTCTGACCGCACTTTCATTGTTCTCTTTGTCCACGTTAAGTAGAACTTTTAAAAAGATAAACGCTGTTGACAATATTTATATGCTGCGTGACATTCGTTTTATGTTCGATTTATTTGTGAAATTTCTTATTGTTCGACAACGCAATCAAATGTTCAATTGTTTAGATAAATATTACATAAGAGTAAAATGTTTACTTTCCGTTTATTTTAGTGATTATGCATTGAACTGTGGTAATAAAACAGTAATTTAACACATAAATAGAAATCGATAGGCTCATTTTCACAACTTTTGAGATCCAATAAGAAATGTGAACAAGGATAATTGTAGTTTATTACATGTTCAGTCAATAACGTATTCCTATTAAATTATACAGTGCTGAAGAAAACAAGGAAAAAAGGACAAACACCTTTTTTGAATAGTAGACATATGTATGTATAAGAAAAATAAGTTGTCGTTTAGAAATCGTGACAAAACTACGTGTTGTTTTTTTAAGTACAGATAATAAATACCTTGCCCTAGGTGTAAAACACGACGCTAAAATATCAGTAAGTCTTTGTTGCTTACATTGCCACCATAATCTGTCACACATTATATATCGGTCGCATTATGTCGTGTCGCGTCGTGTTTATCGCCCACCTGGGACAACGGGTAAGTCCGTATACCTTTCATTCTATCTTTTATAAGACTACTACACTGCTAAGAGTAAGCAAAATTACTTTGCCATTACGTGAGATCTTTGTTTACATAAAGCTATGGGAAACTCGATTGCAAATGAGTAGGTATTTTTATTTTATATCTTCAACATAATGGCCATTATAAAAAGTAATTGTTTGTTTATCTCGTATGAAAACTGACGCGTAACATTAAGTTGTTTTCATTGTTACGTCACTGGCTTAATGAATATTGCAGATGTGATAGATCTGCAAGGAAATAAAATCGCGTCTCGTGTGAAGTGGACACACGAATGAATGTGTAACGGCGCCAGAGCACGTTAATCGGCTTTTAAAATTACTTTTCATTTGCTGCACTTACATAACGACAAGGGTATTTACTTGTTAGTGGATGAATTACTAGTTACTCGTGCTTAACCGTTTCCCGCTTAGTGATTAAGTTACGTGTTTATTTCAGAGAAGTTTTATTCCTTGTAAAGTAATTAGTGCCATTGCGTATATCTTAAACAATTTAGAAATAGGTTAGACAAACTATAATGTAGTAAGTTGCATTGGATGAGCTTTTAATAATTCATTAATAAATGCTAATCAACTCAAGGAATGAGTCAGCAAACCTACATGATTTCGAAAAAAAAATCAAATGGGAAGTTTGCTTACTTAAACTGGCAACTCGATCCGAGTTACCTGTTGTAATTTGATAACCGCCTATCAATAACACGACAGTATAATTGTCTAAGAAGGAGGAGACCTTTTCAGATACATTGCAATACTTAATGGTACATTGTTTTCTACTTATATGCTTAAAACAGATTACTAATATCAAAAGATTTTTCTTTTTAAATATTAGCAGATTATTGAAAACAATTTACTAATACTGTCTGTAACCATGCCAAATAAGTTTAAAAGCTTGTGCTAAGAGGTCCACAACAGGAGAAAATTACGGGAATAATTACACAACGGGAATTAAACTCATGACCTTATGTCGGTGATTGGGTGATAGTCCGTAACCTTAACCATTAGGCTATTTGCACTTACAATATATAGCGTGGCAGACCACAAGTGACGTACAATATCGTAAATTTGTATGTAGAAGTCATTTATTCACTTTATTTTGTTTATAGAATTAGATCTCTGTTATTATCGTTATAATAACTAAACTGTTTCTACATAAAGACTGAGTGCAATATTTCTTCGTACCGCAGAAGGTGAAAGTAAAAAAGTTATACCAAGACATAGGTCGTACTGTGAGCATAGCATAACAAAACGTAATAACGTAAACGGCTGCAACTTGAACAAGCTCCGGCACCATATATAACAAGAGTGAATTTATTAGAATAGGAACAGTTGCGCAAAGAGATAAGGATTAACGACGATGAAGCTGTTCCGTGGGCGCTCGATCTGACATCTTGAACCCAACTTTCACTGCCTCCATGTCTTCATATTTAGCTTCGTTATTGAAGAGTGGGTGCAAGACTTCCTTCTGTGTTAACGTTTCTAAACACAGAATTTGGTTTCGATTATAAAACTAAATTCCTTCGCTATGACGATGATATGATCAATATCTATATATGGATATTATGATATACTTTCGTCTAAACAAGCTACATTTGTTTTAGGCAATTTATTCTAAGTTTGAAAATAAAATGACAAATTTATAGCAACTTCTTTAAATTTATACCTTCTATGATATAATACGGTGGGTCGGTTTTTGTCACTTATTATTATTAACTGTAAATAAACGTCTTGCGATTTTAAAATTGAATCTATTGGAAATTTAAAATTAATGACACCTTACCAATCACCAAATTATTCCGTTAAATTAAGATCTAGTAATATAAAGGGGTAATAACTCTACAAGTATAATTACTCTAATATATATATATATATATATATATATATATGCCAGAATCAATAATTTTTTTTTTTAAAAACAAATGATACTGCAATAGTTTAAGCGGAACGCGTTGAAGTCTTTAGTATACGCGAGTCAGTTGTTTTCCGCTCACAATAACAGACTCAGAATATGATTAACCATTTTGACGCGTTTCCTTTGCGTGGAAAATTTATTATCGTATTAATTTAGCGCATTTGCTTATGCTGCAAGTAACTTTGCGCATATCTGCGTTTCTTTTATACTTCTATTGTAAACGCAATGAACAGTAGTAAACTGCAAGGTTTCTTTTGGCTAATTTCTAATATCGATGACCTGTAATTCATTAATTACCAATAATTTTTTGTTTGTATTCATATCATATGATTTATTTGCAAAAAGGAAAGTAAAATTATTTTTCTAATTAATCAAGTTTGACCATGAATGGTTTATTATTTTATTAATTATTATTTATTATTAGACATGTGAAAAAAACTTTTATTTATGAATACAGATAGACTTTAAAGTGATAAATAAGTATTAGTATGAAAAGTGCAAACATTATTTAAACGCACAATCCATACAAATATTGTAACCTAAAATTATCAATTGCATTTATAGATTTTTTTATAAAAGCCTTAAAAATTAATTGAAAATTACTGTTTAAATGTATGCAGTACTAAATTAAAAAAAAAACATATACTGAATAGAACAACAATGGAAACACAAACTTCTTATAAATACATACGAACCAGTGAAAACTATTATCGTTATATGCAAGCAACAATTCAAAAAGACCTTATGGTAAAATATAATCACAAATATTATAGCAAAATACAGCATTGGAGTAATTTAGAATTTAATATATTTATGTACAACATATGTTAGTGCCAACAGTGATGGAGTTATAAATACAATATATTTGTGTATTTCTTTGACACTATGTTTTCGAGATTACAATAATCTAGCCATTGTTTTATCTTAATTATTTACCTTTGCGGTTAGTGAGAAAAAAATTATCTTGTATCTTTAGGATATAATGGGTTGCGTAAATGATTTTGCTCGCAGGTTTCCACGGCGGTTTCTCGACAATGCGTGGTGGTGCAACGGTGGTGTCATCTGGTGGCGGCACTCAGTCGAACGCGCAGCCTTGCTCTAGCAACTCATGCAATTATTCCACGCTTTTCTTTTAATGACTAAGAGTGTTCGCTAGTTGAAATGAGTCGGGAGCCGTGTTGTGTGTTATTGTTTTATGTTGACGCGCCCGCGCTGTGCAGTGTTCGCTTTGTGATGCGCCGTATGAATGTGGCTCGATTGTTTTCGATTCCTTAGCATTTTTTTTGTAAACAAACAACGACAAATCGTTTGACTTCTACTTTGGTATTTCCAGATGTAATTTGAAACATAAAATATTTTCATAATATCCACATATCACTGAAACATATTCGCAAAAAAAAAGATATGATCGATAGTTCTCGTAGCGTATGTACATATGTACAATGTTGTATGAAAACTTTATTGTTGCGGCTGCCAGGGATTAGGGTTAAGATATTTAAAAAAAACTGTACTATGTTTTTGTAACCAGAAACTTTATTTTAATGCCTGATGTCGGATAAGAGGTCCATCACATTTAATATCTCTATAAGGACGATATTTAAGTATATATTACAAAAGTAATTTCAAACCTCACTGTATAACTCATACTACGTTTAATGCACACGCACTGCTTTGCTAAAGTAATTAACTATCTACATTACTAAAATAAACTTAGCACACAACTGGGAACAAAGTCGAACTGACCTTTTACTATAGCCCTCAAGTTATACATGTTTAAGCTTACACATTTTGTCGCTAAAAGCCAGTAGTGTGGGAACTGAATTTTAACTATCTCTCCATATGTTGCCTAGCACTAACCTTTAACAAGACTGTGTTATGTTCCAAATATATGATACCTTAGCCCAAATGTTAACTAGAAAAAAATAGGTACCAATTTATAAAGTTTGATAACATTTTATGTTCTAAAACATTGCGTAACTTATTACATTGATTTACAAGTTTTTCATATCTAAAAACAACTACTATTTCTGTTTCATCGTAAAATATATACTAATTTAATGGTACTTTGTCAGGTTTCGATTCTCAATCGGAGTAAGCAGAGGTACGGATCTCTTTAGTGTATATTACTAAGATTATTGTCGCAGTCTACCTTAGATTGTAAATGTACGTTGCAAGTAGATGAAGATTTTTCCTGAAAACGAGTGCGTATTGTTAACGGTCACGGCGCTAATACTGTCACAGTTCCACGCTCTAATAAATTGTCGCATATCAATTAGTCTGGACTATAGGCAAGAAAAATGCACCACATTAGCCTAATGCGCTATTGGATTTCCTCATTCGAATTAACGGATATATATGGAGTCAGGACAAACTTGGTACTTCCGAACCTTTGTAATGAGTAATGCTTTTAAATACCTAATTTCCCTGTAAACAAATGGTCCTAAAAATATTAATATATGATATAAATAATTTGCAAAAAAATTGTAATTAGTTGACTTTACATAAATACAAATAGAAAAATAAATCGGCAAAAATATGCCTATGGATCGCTTAATTTAAATATTGTTTCTTCGCTTATGCTTGAATGTATTTCATACATATTAAAATTCTATGAGTTGTATTACGTTTGTATGATAACACGATTGACACGGTTTGTATTTGAACCGTACAATATTTAGAATCGTTATTATGTTAGCTAAACTAGGGCACTCTATGAGTACATTAGGTTTATTACATTTTAGTGCAGCTGTGTGCCAATTCGAGAAAATTAAATATAAAGTAAATCGTGCTGTTCGCCATTCGAAACAGTTGCCTATATGTAGTAGCCATTATTTGATTTTCTAATCTACATGTACTTTATTTTAAATTACACTCAACCATATTATAAGGTGTAAAATTAATTCCAAGAATAATTATATTTAAAATTTATTAGATATTAGCTTTAAGGTTATTTAGACCGCATTTGTAACTCAAGGTTAGTGCATATTTTGTAGGTTAATGTGGATTGGGATGCGTACAGTTTCGGTTTTTGTATGTAAATTAGTAGGACATTTTTTAATCATATTAATTATAATTCAAACGTTAATGACCTATATTTTGTAATTTTTGCAGAAATGATAATTATGGCTAAAGACCACAGGAGGACGGGCAGCAGCGTCCTTTTCATAGTATGGCCTAAGGCCAGCCATCTCAGCCTATGAACGTCCACTGCTGGACTGATGGACTGATGGATGGTAATTATGATGGTTTCTTAAATGTACAATGATAATAAGTTTGGGGTCAAACTTATTATCATTGCACATTTAAGAAACATAAAATGACGTTATCTAATGTAGGTGCAATAAATACTAATGTTTTATTGTTATTAAAAAAAACATAGGTTATAAAAATAACTTTCTAAAGAAGACATGACTGATCATTTCCTTAATGTTAACTAAATTACTTGATATTCCTGATGTACAAACGGAAGTTCAAACGTTGTCGTGCAATATTAATTAGAACATAAGAGTGAGAGAGCCGACCGCAAGCTCGCTGGCTTGTGACGGAGTTACTGTACAGCACCCGCTATGCATTATGCACTATTTGACTCCTGATAATTGTTCCGCATGTGCTGCATCCGCTGCATGTCTATAAAGTATGTAGATATGCATACTTTACAAAATCATTTGAATTATCCATATTAATCCTACAAAAAATATAATAAAGTAAAGAAAAATAATGTAAGTTTTCTATTAATTTCTATTATATTGACCAATTAAAAACTTATTTGTCAATCTTTTATGAGTAAAAAACAAGTCTGTATGTATTATGACATCGTTTTAACGTTATTTATAAATCATTTTATTAATTATGTAAATACGATGTAACTTTTGCTTCGTGTGAAGTCAGTGGCACAACTATGGATGGAATGCTATTTATTACAATTCGACGGTAATCAAGGCAATAAAATGAATCGAATGACACAATAGGTGAAGATAATTCGAAGCACTCAAAGTTCGGGGTCGTTAAACTACAGGGTACGAGACAGCGGTGCGTAGGAATAATAGTACCTTACGGAGCTTGCGAAACAACCTGCCTGCACATAGATCAAGGACTAGGTTTGTCCTTACAATCAGATATAATAACATTAGCGATTAGATGGCTCGAAGTTTCAATAACATAATAATTTTTCAAAACTCATAATTTAATAAATAATAAGTTTCTACAAGGTTCTTACAGCAATTGCTAATAAAATTTCAATCGAATACCATTTATTATACTGCATTTTTCATTGATTTAATTTTAAATAATGTAAAATGATTAGAATTGCGATCCTTATGGCCGCAATTATTTGGAAATATTTAATAAGTAATTATTCGAAGTATTTGTATTGAATTTATTAATAATTCTATGAATAATATCTACCCCTTTATTCACGTTATTGAATTAAAATAATAACAGGAAGAATCTAATATTGTTACGAAATGTATGCAAACGGCACGCAATAAGTATTCGGTAAGTGGTTAGGCAATCTCGTAGACTATAAACCTTACCCGTTGTCCTACGCGAAAGAAAGACAAACATTTATTTAACATCAATCAAATTATACACAAAAACAATACAACAAAACTGAATACATTGTACATATAAATTATAAAAACCAAATACATTTTATTGTATTGGGTGATGCGATGTGCTATAAAAAGGAGTTTATTCGGCTTCTGCTGCAGTGTAAACCGAAACGCTGATATTCAGTGAATCTTTCTTGTAATGACGTCGCATCGCGTCGCCTTGTCGCGTTTGCTGCGCACGTTGCTACGCATGTCATATATTCGCTGATCGCAAGGCAAACTAGAAGCGTTGGCAACTCTGGGAACTATACAAACTAATGTATATTAATTGAAATAACTAGAATAGAAACTGTAATTATACGTACAGATAATTATTTTGTAATTGGTTTTACACACGCCTTTTGTACTTTTAAGGCGACTTTCCATCGAAATCCCATCTACGTAACAATTGTATATTCATACAGGCAAAGATAATAAAGATTTTGCACATATATTTAATGCCGTTGAATTCGCTGTATGAGCGCTCGTAGTACAACAGTCATCATTGCTCATCATCTAAGATACATAAAATCACGTTTCACGTTCCTTGCGCCACGACCGAGCCCACAACGAGCACTTTAATTGATTTTCAAGATTCCGAGATAGGTTTCTCCATGCTCATTACAGACTTGGCATAGTAATTGAAATAGCTTCTCAAACCACGTAGATTGTTGATATTTGTTACATTATTTGTTTTGTTACCTTGCTAAAAATGACAATAGTTCAATATTCTTGGTCGATGACGTAATTTGTAATACGACATTAACAATAAAAGTATCTTACGATGAAATACATGAAACATGTTCAATTTCAAAATCGATCATAGTCGTATTACAGATATAAATATATAATGAAGTAACATAAATATAATATAAAGATACAATATAAAGTACGTATGAAAAGTAAAGTGCACCAGTGTACACCAATTCTAAATTACTTTGAACAAAAAGCTTCTTTCTTAAAAATCCTTTAACTTTGTAACTTTAAAGGGTTAAAATATTACTGATAATCTTCAAAAATGTTTGCGTAAATTATTCTACTAACGAAGAAAAAAGAGTAATGGTCATTATCCTATTAGATTATTTGAATTTAAATACTACTGGCTGTTGTCATGACGTATATCTTATCTTCATCTATCAGTTGCGTATACGGCACATCAGTTGCACAAAACACTCCAAGACATTGCACAATCGCAAGCAATTCACTCTCGTTGCGTGTATTGCCTGCCCGCCATTGTCGCGCACGCGCTTTACTGGGAACTTTCCCGCGAAACGCGCAAAAAGCGCGGGAACACCACCTAAACAATAACGGCCGACATAACGCTCCAAATGTTATCTATTGCCTAGCACCGGTCCACAGATTACAACATCGAGAATGTTCACATTACTTGTTCTAGAAGAAACGTTTGTTTTGTTAAACGCGCTGTGATCAGCAAAATAATGTTTATTAATTGTTTGGAGTAATAATAACAATGACCTATATTTATATGTGTGTATTTTTTTTATTTGCATTGATGATATGAAGTGAATATTTATCAATTAGTCATTATTTGTGTATAGACAACCTCATCTATGGCCATAAAATGACGCCTGACCATAAGCTTATAGCAGTAATAAATCACATTAGCTCAATGACTAGACCTCTATCTCGCAACCAATTTCAAAAATCACAAAGTTCCATCAGTTTCAAGTTCTCTATGTAAACCTATATGCAAAAAATTGTTGTTCGAACCCGTAAGATGTGTGCCATCTTGTACATGCCGTGGATCATAAAAAGTAAAAATATATTCGACCCAACTTTTAGACTTAAACGGCATGAGCCAATTGCGTTTTCCGAAGGCTATTATGATGCACGATCAAATATTGTAGACGTCGTTAACCACCTATGTAAGCTGTTGGTAGTTAACAATTTTTTAAGGATTGGTTAAGATAAAGATAACTACTCTCTCTTTCTCTCTTTCTCTAGTCTTTTAAACATGTTCATCCATTAAGCACCTGATTGTTTTGAAAAGAGCAACATTAGTGGCGAAGAATTTCATCACACAATCGATCGGAGTCATCAATTAACACGCATGTTTACAAACAAAACAAATAAACAAGCCGCATTCTCAATAATTTGTATTCAACCACTCGTAGTGCTACGACAGACTCGCACCTTTTGTGCTCTTACACGGCCATTTGCAAGTGATCAATCGAGCCAAGCCATCTATATAGTAATTCGATAATAATCACTTAGAAGTGGCGAAATGATAAATAAATACAAACTGTACTTAAATACGACAAAAGCTTCTCGAAGCAATTAAGTATTGAATTTTTTTTTATCACAATGGTAAACGGCAATTACGTATTGTACGGTGACAGGCCGTCGTCAGAATCCGAAATAGTCGAAGATCACGTGCATACGCGCTCTGCTGAGAAGAAAACGAAGAGAAAACCGAACAGAACCGCCAACGAGCTGCAGTACTCTCTAAATCTGGCGCAACTCGACAACGAGACAGATTCCGTCAAATACGAGAAGAAAGTAAAAGAGCCGAGACTACTCCGCTACGTGCCCACTACGGACGTGGAGGAGCACTTCGTCAGTGAAAAGTTCGAAACTTACGACTTGAAGGCAACGGAGGAGCCACCTCGCCGGTACGCCTTCACGAAAAAACCTAAGAACCCTGCGGACGGATCGGTCAACTATGCTTACTCTAGATCGAGCAGTAGCTGCAGCTCCCCTAATGGTAACTTGCCGACCATATCTGAACACGGGGAACAGTTTAGCACCTACCGCATACGGTCCATTCGGACACCGACTGACGATGAGGTCACTCACACTTACGAAACGAAGCTCGACAAATATTTCTCCAGACCTCGGGATGTGAAGACGTTCGTAGCTAAGGTATGCAACAATATGTCGAGTGCCTTTCAAATGACGCCGTCTTACGACTATAACTTTATGAATGTAAAAGTTTTCAACTATCTAATATTAGAAATTTCACATTTATGCAATTTACGAAGTGTTTATCGATCGTTTTGTAGTCAGATAACGTCATCATATAAAGAAATAATATTCACAAAAATTGAAATCTAATTAGCAGGATATTTACGTTTTCTCAAAACGCATTGAAATACACCTCTTTTTATCGAATGCTTACATCTAGGCTCGTTGGTTATGAACATTTTAGCAAAGCCCTTATTCAACGCATCTCAAATATGGGTTTTCAATTTAAGACCTCTTAAAAAGCTTTTTATTATATTTCTTGGTATATAATTTTAATTAAAAACGGCTGCCATAAACGGGTTACGAGAAAGTAGGCTCTTTAGAATAATTTTCCTGTGAAATTATTTTTCCTTTTTAGTCATTTTCGTATTCTTTATAATTACTGCTAATTTTAATATTATTTATAAGTTTCACCAGAATGGAATACAGATATACTCTCTGCACATTGTCCAATCTACGCAATCATAACTTTCATGCCTTTTCCCTGTCCTCATGTATCAAAAAGTCATGTCATAAAGTTAAGAAGTTTCCATATAACTGAACTAGTATATTAAATTATTTACTTTACAAAATTCCAGTGATAATAAATAATATTTTTTAATCATATCTTGAATAGCAAATGACTGATTCCATTTGAATGGATTCTTAAAAATTAAGACGTACGAAAACGAAGTACTCTATTTGACCTTTAGCAACGCAAGCTATTAATTAACATCAACTCACAAATGCGCTTCACTTGTAACGAACATGTTAATTATCGTTACACTAAAGTTTAGTCAATATTTAACTAGCCATGATTAGTCGTGTTTCATTTTTCGTCTATCAAATAAACTAGAAATTGGTTCGTAGTTTTATGATGGGACGGACAGGTTGCGTGATAATCATATAGTCAATATTTAAAATAAAAATTTTAAAATCATGGTACATTATAATATTAACTGAATATAGAATAGGTAGATAAAAAGTTGTGTACTTTCGTATGCGTTTATTTGCTAGAGCATTTGACATTTAAATATTGGAATGCATTTTAACCGACTTCAAATAATCTTTTAAATTATTAAACCAAAAACTGACTTTAAATATATATAATGTTATTGATGTTATTAAGTAATTTATGGCCATGGTACGTCTCATTACAAATCTATTAAACCCAATGGGGCTAAAAATACAAAAGAATTGAGAACGCCCTCTTTTGAAGTAGGTTAAAAACTTTGTTTTACTAACAACATATGTCATCATTACCAATAAAATTATGATCGTTACCTGTTTTTTTAATATTATTAAATTATCAAAATATATTTAAATAAAAAATTCGAAATTAATCAAGAGGCAATAATTTTAACGCTTTTGCGTACATCATATCGGATACTCTCACCTGACCCCAATCGAATTTGAATAACTTGACACGATATTTTAAATTACGTCTTTAAAATTATGCAACGATTTTTTTAGGTTTAACAAAAGTGTTAAATTATTGTATCTCGTACTAATTCGCAACTTTCTTCCATTTTAATATTAATAAAGTATTTTTAAAATCAATTCAGCAGCGTTAATTCTAAACAAGCAACCAATCAATCGCCAATCGCAATTTTTTTCTCTGTTGCGTGCAAATTAATACATTAATAAATGATTCAAATCGTTTTTCTTTATAATATTGGTATAGATTACTGTAGGTATATTCTTACTAACTTCTGACTCTGGCAGTAGGCGGGCGACGACGACGACGATGATGATTTATGATCGAAAACACTTCTTGCAGCATTTAACTGACTCTTTTCCTCGTCTCCCTATAACATTTACAATTTTCTTTCAAATAATGCGTCCAATGAATTTGAGGTATTAATCATTTAATGTTGTTCCAGGGCTCCCATCCAGACAGCCTGTACAGAGTACCCGTGGGGAGCGGCGTCGCCGGCAGCAAAGTGGTGCGGGTCCTACGCATCCTGAGATGGCCCGTGGCTCTCTTCAGCGTATGCGTAGCCCTGGCTGTCTTCGTGTACTTCCTCATGCCGGGTAAGTTCTATATTATTTCGTTTATTCTTTATATATGAACATATTGCATTGCTATGAGTTTATTGAATTATTTAATACATAATTCTAAGTATCCTAATTCGGTTACTGATGATTCCCAAAGTATTAATGTGTATTTATTGAAAAAGTCTAAACTCTCTTCAACGAATCTATACATATAATAAAAATGTAACTGATCGGTGTCTGTACATAGAAAATTAATTAGAAAAACTATTACAAGGGGTATTTAT
>DWLR01002940.1:0-14409 GCA_018246295.1 Papilio alexanor hazarajatica | reverse complement strand
ATATATATATATATATATACATATATACAAAACAGATAAATTTCAAAAGAAATGTTAGTTAAATTGCCAATGCATTTAAAATGTAAATATTTTATAATTGCAATTTTTCTTGCCTTTTAGATTTTATATTCTTTTACAGTATTATTTTTTAGTTGTTTTTGAACAAGAGGTTTTGTAAATATATTGTTTGTTTTTAATACTCTATGATTAACTTCGTTTGCGTTGCATAATTTTTGTATATTTTTCGAGAAGATAATCCTTTATTTTTTTTTTAATATAAAGGGCTTGTTTTCATTTATGAGTTCAATCATTGTAACTTATGTACTCCTTATCGATAATTACACGTAGTTTTAGTATTTCGTGAAGATTTCATAAATAGGTTAGTTTTTACGCTATGATAATATTAACAATAATGTGAAATTAAATTACCAAATCGCAGTTTGTTGAAACATAAAAATCGTATAACTTGTAATTTATTATTTAATAAAGTGATGTTTATTGCTACTGTATATTTTATTATAATTATGTTTGAATTAATAGTTTATGATAACGTTGAATATAATATTATTGTTCGTTTGCACATAACTATATTGTTAAATAATTAAACGTCGAAACGATTATTTGATTTTCTTTTATTTTATATCATTTAACATATCCCATACAAAGTTGCAAATTAATACCGCTATAGCTTCCAGTTTAGCTTACAAAAAAATAATAGTAATAAAAATACTGATTATGTTCTCACAATAATAAATCACTCAACAAAAGAAGACAATGATTACATTTTATTAAAAAATACTTTTATCAGTGTGAATGGACTTTCATGGTGTCATTGTCTTCCTTCAAACATTATATCAAAAATAAAACCAACTTCAAATATAGTGGCGTGTTATTAAAAATGTAAATCTAAAAAGTAAAATGTAATATATGTATGTAATTATAAATATATAGCCACATTACGTCTCGTTAAACCAAATTCATTAAACTTAAATATGGCTTGTCTTTAAGCCAAAAATATGTCAATTTTCCGTATGTCTTCGGAACCCATTGACATTAAAATTAAATGGGACCCATTAGCGACTGACCGTTGAAATTCAAATGAAAAATGAAAGTTGAAATCGTTTCATAAATGAAGAAGTTCCGAGGTAACAAACAAAAATTTACAAGCGAATTGACAACCTCCTCTTTTTTTTGTCAATCCAACCTATCTCGATCTATATCTTCTATCTATCTTCGTCTATCTAGTTTTGAGTGGAGTAGATTAATGTATTACTTAATTACTTATTAGTCAATACAGTATAAAAAGGTTGTAATGTTACAAAAAAATACAAAATAAAATGGATAACATATTCGTATTTGAAAGAGAAATCGTAAGACGTAAATATCTTATTTTTTATAAATAAACTCATGTAAAAGTACACAAAATTGCAAATTTATATAACCAATGTAAAATATAAAAAGTGTGTATTGCATATGTCGAGACTGCCAGATCTTAGATGTCTATACTTCTTTTTTAGATATTTTCTTCAAGGAAATCGAAACTTGATAAACATTTCTTGGCTTTCGATAATTGCACATCTAAGTTCATGAATGAGCGATAAGCATTGCACAAAGCGCCCATAATTAATACTCGGCGTCCCATAGCGTAGCTGGCGAATAGCAAAATCTAATTATTCATTATGCGCGTAATTGCGGTCCGGAATTCGATTCAAATGCACGACCGGAATTCCCTGTTTCGAGATTCCGAGGCCATTAGACACTTCAAATACAGGTCAGTAGGTGTTATCGTTATATTGCTTCGAGTGGATCAACAAATGATTTTTTTTTGTTAATTTCGCTACAATTCTTTTATGACTGTACGCTATCGAAAAAGCTAGAACAAATATCAGTTTATCTACATTAACATATTTGGCATAAGTAATCTTTTTGTAAACATTTTGGCATTGGTAAAGTTTATTAACCGACTTCAATAACAAAATGAGATTTTCCATTCGCTTGTATTTTTCAAGTTTGTTACTCAATAACTTCGATATTTATGAACTGATGTCATTTTTTTGTTGGAAAGGGACATTTGCAAGTGGGTCCCATATAATCTTGTATGTCCCTATTTGTGTATAAATAACACAAATATAATTATATAAATTTGAAATCGGCTATTTTATTATAAATTATTAAAAATATTACTTTAAGCGGAAGTAATGCTTGGAATCCTAAAGAACAAAATAAGAGTAAGAGATATGAAAGTAAATTTTATTAAGCAGGATTTCAAGCAAACACAATAAGGTTAAATCCATAAAAAATTTATTTCATTTTTTATTAAATCATATTTACAATTGCATATTTACATATGTGGACCATCGCATGCGTGTTATGGCCAACACATTCCAAACACTTGCATCGCCTTTAGCAACCATGCCTGAAAATTTTTAACGGACGTGTCATTCTTCATTACAACGAAGCCTTTGTACCAAGTGGACACGATGCAATCATAGTAAAAGAGCAACTCTCTCTGGAATCCTTTGCTGCATCTTTCAAAGCCGGGGTGTATTGCACTCGGTGTATTCTTGCAGTGAATACTGTTGAATTGTACATCATAAATGGGGATGTGTCTGGTGACAGCTGCTCTGGGTATTCCGAATTCTAAGTCTAGTAACCAAGGCGCATGGTCGTATATATTTGTTTGATCGCAAAATACATCTATAATTTGATTTGGATCGATGGTAAACATTCTTGCGGTAGGAAATAATTCCTTCGGCAGTCGGAGATAACATTCTATTGACTCTTCAATGCCATCTGAATTAGATAATTCAGTTAATGTCAATATATCTTCTATAGCAACGATATTTTTATGAGGCGAGTCATTGATAATTGTATTGTTTATACTAGTACTGCATGGAAGTGTTATAATCTCCGGAATATAATTTACTAGTGGTTCATAGTAATTTCCAGCTATTGGAATAGATTCTGATATTACTGTTGGAGGAACAACAGGTATCATTGGTTCCGTTATAATGGTGCCACAAGGACACAATTGTGTTGGAACCATTGATTGATTTACTCCTTGTTGGGTAATTGCCACTAAGGGCATTTGTGCAGCGGTTGTAAAAACAGGCGTTGGTATTGTTATGATGGGGTTCCAGTCATTGACAGTAATCGGAAAATTGTAAATTTGCTGCGGCATATATTGAGCATACGTTGCCATAGTTGATGTACAATTTAGAAACAGTTTACAATAATGCTTGTAATACTCGTTAATGTATTTTTCTTTGAAATGTTTTAAGTTTTTTATATTTGTATTCTGACAAATTGTATCCGATATCCTGTTTTTTACATTTAAGTATGACCATTTTATTTCTCGATCGTTTTCATATTTTCCTTTAATGTTATTTACATTTTCGTGTTGATATGTTGACGAATGCGGGGCCATTATTCACATTTCTAAAATTGATTCTGACTGTTTACTTCAAATTTATAAACATTTCGGAGATGACTTACTGTTTTTCGCGTAAAGAATGGAAATCTTCCATCATTTTAAACACTTTTGATTATAATTTACAATAATCAAATGAAATGACAATCGTCATGAATTTTAAGAAGATAATAATATAACTTTAAACAATCGAACACAAACGAAGGTATTTGTAAAACTGCAGGATATAAATATTTAAGGTTTGTCGCTATACATTAATTTTTTTGTTATAATAATTTTATAGTAGTATCCAAATTTTTTAAAATGTACACTGAAAGTGAATATAGTGATATAAAATTTAATAACGACATCTTGATTTAGTTATTTTTATAAAGTAATTTACTATATTTCTTTCTAGTGTTTGAAGGTGTAATGAGTTTTATTTCGAGACTGCATCGCTGCAAATTGCTTCCCGCTTCGCACGTTGCGTCTAACGACATCTATTGTGTGAACAGTTCATTTCCGTCCTTAAAAATTCTTATTTAACTCATAGTAGGCATTTTTTTGAATGAATTGAAATTATATATAGAGGTTATTTTCCATATTTGGCGAATAATAAAAACTATTTGAAGAATAGTAAAATAGATATTTCCTATTGAAATATTGTACCACCATGGATGAGGAAATATATCTGGCAGGTGCTCAAAAGGAACGTGACTGAAAGCTAGATATCCTGACTAGCAGACTGCATAGCTTATAGGAATTTAATAGGCTTCGCCGGTTGCAGTATCGTTCGAAAAAAATATCCTACAATTGCATATTATTTCAATAGCAAAAATTGCCTTAAGCGATTTTAACTGAAATATAAGCCTTTCACCATAAAATCACTTATGATTACCTGATTTTTTATTCCATCACACTATATTCCTTTTGTGCCTTTATACGCCCCTTTGTACTATAACAAAGGCCCGACGCATTACAAAATAATTCCGCGTCAGATAAAGAAACCAATCAACAATGAAATATTTGACGAAATCTTTTCATTATACTGACAATAAGCATTGATCTAGTTGCATAAACAAATATGTTGTAGCTTTGCCAACTATATAAATCAAGCAGACTTATCCACGATCCATTCAAGTTAGGTGAGAAGACAATTAAATTCCTTATCAGTTATTAAAAGTTACAATTTTATTGACCGATCGGGTAATGTTTTCGCAAGTATTTATATATGTATCTGTAATCCTCCTAGAGGATGCTCCGAGGACTCGACGTCTCAAATCGACTGGATCTCCTCAATGTCCGATGTTGAATGAGGTCATTCAATTCGTATTCTTCCCCGTAGTATAGGGGTACAGTCTGGTATATAGATATTGTAATTTAACCACTAATTATAATAACTTTCTGTAACCAAATTTCGTTCTCTGTAAATGTATAGTTATTTGGAACTCGTGCTTGAGTTCCAAATAACTATACATCCTATAAACTATACATAAAACAGAACTAAACATTTAATTCATTTTTGACTTCATTTGTCTAATGAAATACTTTTTATTTTAAATTGTATAAAACGTATCAGTATGTTACAAAAGTTAAATAGCGTCTGGTCTTATACGAACAAAAGGTTGAAATACAATATCCTTTGATACTATCTCCATCTCATTTGAATAATACGGTTGCAGTAGGTAACTTGTGTTTCAAATTAAAGATAGGCTTGCTTATTTTTCCTAGTCTTATTATTATCGGAACCGATATGAAAGACAATAATCGTTCCATGTAAGTTATCTTAAAAAAAATGTGCAATTTTAAAGATAAACTTTATGGTATTATTATGTTACCTGTATCGTTTAATGCGAATTGGTGTTTTAATGGTCGAATATATTAACCATAGTTGAGGTTTAAATAATCTTTTCACTTATTAACAAAAAAAAAAAGACTAAAAATTTACATAATTTTACTAATATGTCATTTAGTCACGGTATGTCATATTACAAATCCTTTAAATCTACCAATATGTAAATTTACGGTATATCCTCAGAACCCAAGGTTCAATGATATATAATATTGTGAATGTTTCCAACAAAAAAAATTCGAAATCAGCAAGATATCAGGTAAATTATGACTTGGTATTATTATATGATGATAATAGCACAGATGTTATAAATGTACTCGAGAATTCGTCTTCACAAAATAATTACTTCATTTCGATCTATATTTACTGTTTCTTTTTTGTACTGTTTATACACAGATTTTTATTTTAAACATAACACAAAAGTGAAACCATTAATTCGAGGTACACAATTTAGTATAGCTGGAGAGAGTTTCGTTTGAAGTCGTTGAAGGAAATTAAATGGGGTGCGGTTAATTGGATCGAAGCTCATACGATTGGTCTTTAGAGTTAACTTCATACATAATTGCTTTTGTTGTGGTTAAATTTGCACTTTCAACTTAAATCTGTTGAAAAATATTCTATATCACACACTCAATATACTACTTTTTTATTCGTGAGGGTTGCCAACAAAATTAACAATAATACACATATATCTATATAAATACAAAAAATAGTGAACTAATCGCAATTTCAATTACAGGCGACATGCACAACATGCACAAAAAGGCAAAAAGAAAACATGAGACAAATACTAATAAATTCACTCAAGCAATAAAAACATAGAATCTTAGTCAGTTATTATTATTTTGTTTGTTGTTATTACCAGAATGTTATGTTTGATCATTTAATATATCTTAACATTACTTTTTAAAACTTTACGTTTGATGTATGTTTCTCGTTTTTTTGGTAGAATGCAAGGTGCTTTTTGAAATCGACTGCCGTCAACGGTACTTTTAAACCTATAAAAGGATCATCCATCTCTTTACCTATGTAAAATCTAAAATGTCTAAAATGTATGTCTAAAAATGCCTATCATAAACATTAAGTAATGGTTTTTATTGCACATATTTTAGTACTTAATAATAATAAATCAACATTATGTAGGCCGTAATATAAAAAAAATCACGAGTAACTTCACGGGAAATCAACAATTTGAACATATTTAAGAGAAATAAATATTACAAAATTTATAAGATCTAATATTGAGGTATGTTACACTTTAAACGACGAATTCGGAAAGTGCAGCATCTGCTATTATTCTACAACAGTTACGGATAATAGTCATGTTTCTTACACTTGTTTTATTACGTTAAAAGAGACTATTAGACATACCATTCAAGTATACCATTCACCATATACTCCGCGGATCCACTCCACTCTTTCCGCGGATCTCTCAAGGGATTGGCGGTGTCCGGTGTGGATCTAAGGCGTCTAAGCCTCTTAGAGTTTCCCACCCCACCCCAAAAATGTATTACTTAGAAAATAATTTTAATCTGAACTTATAAATCATTAAACTCCATACCTAATTAATATTATGATTCTCTTATATCATTACTTACTACTACTTAATTTAAATATTTAGCGAACATTACACTACCTTGTAATGCGTGAAATTAGAGAGAATGTTATGTGTTTATGTAGTTTTTCTTCGTAAAAACCTAACGTCAGGACGCTCAAACCCCTCTTCCACCGATCAAACGACAACCCCGAATCATCATCTGTCTATCTAGATTCTAGACGGAGGACGTGTAACACGGGGAAAGGATCTCACACGTGGTCATCAGTTCGTTGTGTTTAAACAAATGATAAATGAGTAACGGACACGTGTCACATGATCATAACAACGGGCACACGTTTGTTACGCTTATACGAGTATTATTCTTAGTGATAAGTGGAACGAAAATTATTTAAAAAACAATTAGGTACAAGATTACGTTTCGGATAGAAGTCTTAAAAAATGAAAATGAAAAAAATTATACAAAATCTTCAGGGAGAAATAAATTAAAAAAAAAACAACCATGAGAAACACTAATGTTAGCACATTCATGTAACATTTTTTAGGTTATGGGCCATCCTATCAGAAGCTTAAGGTATAATAATTAATTAATTGTATATTTTAATAAGTTTACACGAAACGATTTAATCATTTAATTTCTATCCTATTTAAAAATGTGAAGTAAAACATTTCTTTATAAATAGTAGTATTATTTCAGACAGAGAACAAGCCATGTAGTTTCTTGCATTTCACGGAACATTGCGCAATCCACTGATATACATACATACATACCTTAGGTACATTGTGGATGTGGTATAAAAATGAAGTATAATCAATTAGTAAATGTTTGAAATGGATTGATTATTATGCTCACATGGAGTACTAAAAATAAAAACGTACATAATTTGTACCCCCAGTAGTGTCGATGACAAGAATTTTTAACAAGAATGCAAACAATCTTAATGTTATGTTGATATCCCTACCCAATATTATCTATATAACATATTCAACAATATTGCAGATGTATTGGTAACGTTTATATCGAAATTAAATATTATTAAGCAAACAACAACTTTACAGATTAAACTAGCTAGAAATTGGTGTACAATAGAGACAGCTTTAAACGTCATTAACTACTAAAAACTGAATGAAATAAAGCAAACAACTTTAATACTAGATGTAAATCTCTACATAAATTGATTTTTTGATTGAGTAGATGAAAAGAAAAAGAAAATAACCTAGAGATTGTTTTTTTTTTGCAATGGGGCCGCACAGAGCTTTTTTATTTGAAGATTTACCGCATCTAATGTGTCAAAACTTTTCATAGATCATGGATAAGTCTAACAGCGTACTTTGCATTCAATAGCATTCGAAAGACATTACGAATACACGGGAGAGGCGTTATGTAAACAAGATGCCGCGCAAAATACGAACTCTTGAGTGCACTTTGGAGATAAAAACATCGAGGTACGTCTTTAACGGATAAGTTTGGGACAAGCTTTAGAGTTTTATTTCACGGCGTGTGAGCGTAACTATTATTCAATAGATTTTGTTTTCTTAACTTAACTTACTTAACTTTGACAATGCCATCGAAATCGTCATCGTGGTCGTTTCAGTCGATGGTCGTCCACAGCTGAATTTTGGCTTCTCTCATTGACAGAGATCGGTCTCCTGCCACCCTCATCCAGTGCACTCTTGACCAAATCATTGGTCCATCTTATGAGAGTATTTAAAATAAAAGGGACGAATGGACAAACGAACAAATGGACCCTCAATTCTCATATGTTACTTTAATGGTATCGTACATACAAATCGTGAAAGTTGACCCTAAAGTCACAGAATAGTGTTAACGGAATTTGAGTGCCGAATCGCTTACTATAATGGGTCTATCAACATCGAAAACAATTATAATAAAAACATTTTTGTAGAAAAGCCGTAGAGGAGGGAGAAGCGGGAAGAGGATAAGTCTTCACTTATTAAAAAATAAAAAAAAATATAAATATAATGCAGATGTATTTCATGACAAAATACTAAGTGTTTAAATTTGTGAAATATAAAAAATGGTAAAAATTTAAATAATCGATGTTTAATAAATGTCAGTCTATTAAAATAAACGCACCGAATTGGTTCGTTTATCCAGTACCAAGTGCGTACATTTTTCAGAGTAATCGAAATCGATTACTTACCTGCGACATAGCGTACGTCGCGCATGCACCGGTCCATCATCATTAAACTCGCCTGACACTACAATAAACTCTCCTGATCGATGTTAAAGTAACTTGTTATATTTTCCACCACCATCACAGCCTATGATCGTCCACTGCTGGACAGAGGCCTCTCCCATTCATCATTGGGAGGAAATGTGCCATAATCGCTACGCTTGGCAGGCGGGTTGGCGATCGCAGTATGTTCCACCGTACTAAGAAAAGGACGCTGCTGCCCGTCCTCCGATGGTCTTTAAATCCAGACACAAGACAAATAGACATATTCATGCACACAAATATTTGTCCTGGGTGGGAATCAAAACCACGACCTGCGGCGTGAAAGACAAGTGTCTTACCACTGCGCCAATAGATCGTCATATCGGTGTTATATTTTAATGATTCTTAAACAAAAATTCTGGCACAATCTCATTAGCAACTACTAAATGTCTAACTTGCAAGCAGTTATTCAAATTTGAGATTCCTAGTAAGAAATAATTTTTGTTCCTAAAATATATTTCCGACGCAATTACTTTGTTCTTTGTCGCGTTCAAGTCCATACAAAATAATATCGTTACGTTAACGTTACTTTGCCGTCACTAAAGGCACGACTATTCTGGTTAAGATTAGTCGTTTATGAACCATAGTTATAATCAGTAGAAACGCTTAAATCGATTATACAAATTCCAATCGTACTTCAATTCACCTTATGATTGTTCAGGATCAATATGGTATCACTCTTAGTTCTTAGGAAGGTACGAATTATATAAATAATAAACACAAACTTTGTTGGGACAGTAATTTCACTGGCGAAAAATTCCAGGCCCTAGGGAAAGAAGCGGTCGCTTAGGCGCCAATGGCAAGTGGCGACAAAACGTAATATCGTGGACGACAAACAAAAAGGCCGATGAAAGACTACCTCGGGACCGGTGCTAAGCACCTTTAAACAGAATACTTTAAACAGTTGAATAGAATAAAATTATTTGATCCTAAATGTAGTACGAATAAATAGTACGAACAAAGATTTATATTTACATTTCGTTTTCGAAATTATTACCATTTGTAGATTGGCAAATAAAATGTTTGGTTATCAAATTTCGAGCTTCATATTGAAAAACATTGCAAGTTTACGATTATACGATATAATAAAATCTGATTGGTAATACATTTCTGTTTGAAAATTTAAATTTTTTATCTGTTTTTTTGGGTGAGAGTCAAATTTTAGGAAGGACCATACTACAGCCATACAGCAGCATGACTACCATATTATAGGATAAATGACGTGAACCTACTGGCAAAAAGAAAAACTTCTTAATAAACAAAAATCAATTATTAACAGGTATTCTGTATTTATTAGGTCAACCTAATACATAAAATCTTTTCTACCATTTAACCTATGGCTTTTATATTAGATAACATTCATATAAGCTTTTGTATTGATTTATATTAATACTAGCAAAATGTAAAAGGAAGTTAAAATCACTTGCAATTTCCTGCGACGCACCAAACTGCTCGGTTCGACATGTAAAGCCTCTTACGTTTTTATTGAAATGATAAATAATAAATATTTTACATATATGTTAAGATATTTTTCATAGCTTTATTTATGATTCCTCCTAAGTAGATTGCTGTTTTAGTAGTGTCGATTTAGGATGAAAATGAAACTTGTGCTTTTAGAAATTTTTTGACTTACTTTTTATTCGCACGAAAACTATAATATTTTGAGTAAATAAATTATGAGATTTGATTGTGACCCTTTTTATTATTTTTGCATTCAGGTGTTCCGTAAGGATGAGGAATAATTATACACAATTACCTTCTTTAATTCAATCTTTTTACGTCTGTGTAATCTATGCAGTCACATAATTATTTTAGTTCTGCAGTTCGACAATTTGGTAAAATACTCTGACACGATCGAGATTCTTATCGAAATAAAGATCTGTGTGAGCAAAATGAAATTGCCCAGAATATGTGGTAACCACTTAGCATTTATGGAAACTTGCCAAGTTCAAAAAATGTACCCAGTTGTGAAAATGTTACGCTCTTTCTTTCTTAGTATTTCCTTTTTTTTATTTTATTTTTAATACCAGAAGTAGCAAACGAGCTAGTGGTCACCTAAGTAACCGTTACCCATAAATATCTCTAACAAGCATTTGTGAGTTGCAGATGCGTTGCTTACCTTTAAAAGACAGAGAAGAGGATAGACGGAAAAATTGACATTACCTTCATCTATTCATCCCCTTCCCCATCAAATCAAAAGAAAAGAATGAGAAGATAAAGAGGACTGAAATAAGGCCTCCGCTATTTCATTCCTTAGGTGAAACGCAGAAAACTACTACTTTACGCCTGTCTTCTCTAAGGTGGTGGTATTTCACCGGTAGAGCAGGTCATTCGTGTGTCAACCGATGTTGTTGTTGCGGACTCTACCACTGTCATCATCTGACGTCGCTAGCACGATAGCTTGTTATCATTTAAAGTCATTATTTCACATACGATCATGATATACTTAAAGTAATATATTATACAGATAACAAACTTAGATAATGATTTTTCATTTGACACTTTCATGAAGCGAAAATCCTGTTTTGTGATATTTGATTTCCAGTTCAAACAAATCAGTGTGTTAGCATAGTCAAAGCCCACAACTGACTGATTAAAATTCAAGTAGTGAACTTCCTCTCCCGGTCTATTTGTGTGCAATCGACCGTAATTAATTTCTACTTCATTGCTGTAATTTTCATTGTGTCTCTGTACGCTATAGAGATTATGTAATGTTTAATTATTAACAGACCTCAAAAAAAAATTAGGAGCTTCATAAATCGTTAGTTTTTTTTTATGTTTGGTACCTCAGAATTTCGATTTTTCTTTTTTTTTTGAAAGGGGATATTCTCAAGTGAGTCACATATAATTTTGAATGGCATTCAAAATTAAATGGGACTGGAAACCCTGAGTTTTGAAATTTACATATAAGACAAGCTCTGTTTGGGTGATGAGACGCAACGTGGCTATAAATGACTTAATAAATAAAATTATATATATTTCTTGGATTTTGTTAAAGAAAAAAAAAAACTCTCTAAGTCTATTTTAACAATGTTAGATTAACTGTTACTTGAATGCAACCGGGAAAGTATCTACCAAAAAATCTGAAGTTCATAGGGGGTTTCATTTTTTAAATGTCGGTAAATCATCGTTTCTAGTTTTAGATGTTTATAGAGAACTGTTGTTATGTGACATTGACTGAGTTATTAGAAAAAGGGTGCATTAAGTCCACATGAAATTAGAAAAGTAGTTTTTGCCATAGTGTGACATAAAAGAAAATTTTACGATTTTTTATGTTACATTAAAATATAATTATCACTATCAAGAAAAATGATCAATTTTTATTTTTATTTTCATATATAAAAGATATTAAAAATTACAAATAAGACTGATTAAGTATCTGGTTAGCAATGAAGTTAAAAATAGTTGTGAAAAGAACTGTAATAAATTATTTCCCGTTCGTAAATTCTACTGTAGATAAAAAATTCAAATACCTAATTGGTCTGAAACACTACTATAGTAACGATTATAAATTATATATATAAATAATAAATATGATTCAAGAAGTGTAAAATGTAAAATACTTGTTAAATCGAGAACGACTAATTATTACGGAGAAAGATTATCAAAATTTCTAGTACGTAAGATTAATAAGTTTGAATTGTTGAGATGGAGTCCTGAACTCAGTAAAAATGTTTGTAGACAAAACTCACTCAGTTGTTTCTCGACGAACTATGATTGCATAATTCTATATACTGTTAAATTATTGAGTACTGCCGGTGTTTGTTTGTAGCGATACTTGTAATGTATACTTAGTAAATATGAATTTACATATAATAAACTAGTAGTACTTATGTATCTTGGAAAAAGAGCGCGTATTGATATCAACGTTTGGCGAGTGTAGTTATGTAAACATATATTTGATTTGTTTTATTATTAATAAAATAAAATAGTGCCGATCTTGGCTTCTTTTAATTAACAAACTTATGACAACCATTAGTATTTAGCTAGTAAGCTATTTAGCTAAACTAAATTCTCTGCCAAACCAATATGAAGATGTAATAGCCTAATGGTTAGAGGTTGAGGACTCAAATTCGCCATTCGGCTATTGTCATGAACCTCCTCGCGCAAACTTTTAAGCTTAGTTGAAAATGGTTGTAAGAAATTTTACTAAATTATTTTTGTAACGTACTAATTTTTTATTAAAATATTTACATTCTATAAGTGTCAACAACTTTATCTTACTGACTTTGAAGTCGTAGAACGGTGATACATATTCAAAAAGACTGTTATTAGGTGAACCCGTTATCGAATGTCGACGGGTGAAACACTATCCCTCCTCCTACTCCTATTCGGCAATTATATAGATTGAGACATATAATAATTGAATATAATCACTTTTACACGCTTTAAATTATTAAATCAGACGTAAAAAATTAGAAGACCCCTTTACCAGTGGAGTTAAGAAAAAGTTTTATAATGAAGTTAAACGAAATTCGTAACTCAATCAATGAACGAACCCGTTTCACTAACAAATGAAAGGTAAATATTTGCCCTAATCAATGCCAAAAAGATGTAGCCAATTCAATCGAGTACGTGCTAAAAATACAAACACAAACGATAATTTTAGAACCCCTTAATAAAATAAATTTGAAATGGCAAAATTTTTAAACCCTTAAATTTGGAATTTACCGTCAAAGTCATTCAATTAAGTATGTATGTCACCGACTAATTTTGAATTTCTACAGCTTATGATCTCACCAGGCATACATAGCCTGAGCAAATTTTGACGTATCATGTCAAACGAAAAGAAACTACTTTTCTTTGATCTTCGTGTCAATCACGTCTAATCGGACCTTCAATTCTAACGTTACTTTAATTTGATTAAGCAAGCATAACATGAATTCCGATTTCACTTATAAGCTGTCGACAAATTACACACCAATTTGCGAACAATTCGTTCTATCAATTTGTTGTTACTTTTTAATATGCCTAGTGAGATTATAAAATTTCGAAGTTCACAATCTATCGGCTACATGTATACTACGTGTCTAATATACATAACGTGTATTATATATTATCGATATAAAAAAAAATAGTTGTGTGTTTGTATTCGTTCCTAAACCGTTAATCAGGTTTTTTTTTTTTTTTTTTTTTACGCGGGGAATGCCTTTCCGCACTTCGCCGTCCGTGCTGCGGGGGCGGCAGGGGCGGCTTCGTGTGGGGCTCCCGGCCTTATACGGCCAGACTGCCCACTAAACCCCGCGGTGTTCGCCTTCGCCTGGCCGGGCCGTGGCATCTACGTTAGTTTATCCACGGCCCGGCTAGGGGAGCCCCTTGGTGGGGGCTCGACTCGTGTAGGGAGGGGCTGGAT
>DWLR01002939.1:0-14411 GCA_018246295.1 Papilio alexanor hazarajatica | reverse complement strand
CGGACAGACTCGATGCTGTTATCCGCGCTAAAGGTGGCCACATCGAACAATAACTTTTTCTTTTTAATTTTAAATGTCATTTTTTTTCTATTTATTGAAGTTTATAAATAAAAAGAAACAAAATTGTCAAAATTACAGCATTTCGAATTGGTAACACTTCGAGTGCCGACCCCTGTATTTATCTTAATACAGATAGTCTAAGAAGACATTTTCAGAAATTGTGTCAATTAAGATTTCTCACATTTTTTTCTGTAGGTTTAAAAGAACAACTGCTAATATAAAGATTGTTGAAAATTGTACATTTTACTGCTGAGGATAATACAAAATATTTCTAAATGTTAAAATGTCGAATTTTTACACGTAACAGACATGTTTCACAATTTTTTTTTAATTTCTGAGTATTAGCTATGATTATATCTAACGATATCTTGCAATCAGTTTCTAGTTTCATCGAATAATATCGTAAGCATTTTCCTCTGTATTTCTAAATAGGTAATCTGGAAAGCACATTTTCTGAAATGTTTCATTCAGAATGTCCCGTTTTGTTAGTTTCCTAAACAAAATACGGAAGATACTTCTAAATTCGAATTGGGAATATTCAATGTCAATGATTCTTACATTTATCTATTAAATGAAATAACAAAATAAAATTAAAATTGCTAATTAAGCTTCCACTTTTGTGGTTGTACAAATTTTCATGATGTCATCTAGCACAATTTCTTAATGACTAAATGAATTTGTCGTGGCTTATATGCGGTTTATCGAAGATCGTTTACATGAATGTTTTATTGAAATAAAAAAATAAACATGTCACTTTAATGTAAATAAAGCATGGAATTTGAAGATTCTTATGTGCAAAAGTTTCGTTTTTTACCACGAAATCGCCCCAACACAGATGATTCAGGAGACAAAATAAACCCAGTTAAGAGATGTATTGGAATCTAATCATTGAATAGGGTGGGGTATAAGGAGTTCAAACCTTCCTCCCCCCAATCATGAGAATTGTTCAATGAAAAATTTTAAAGTGAATTTTCTAGTATCAATTTTAATTTAAAAAGTCATAAAATGTTGTGTGGTTTTTAATTTTCACCTCATTGAAATCTCCGCAGAAGGGTCAAGTCCCCCAATGGGATTAAGCTCCTCCTAAATCACAATCCTTGATCTGCCACTAATTGGGTACAATTAATTCCTGGCGATACCATTATCGGGCAAAACTAAAACGGGTTTTGAAAATTGCTTAATTTTTTCGATGCCATTTTAAATTTCTAAGTAAAATAATTGAAACCAAAATGGTATCTAAGACTAAAAAAAAAGAATTAGATTATTTTTTTAAACTATATTACTACAGCTAGGGTGACGGTGAGCGACGCAGCGACGCTTGCTAATTTAAGAAAACGATGGCCTTCGTGAAGGTTGAATAAACTATTGAAATACGTAAAACTTATTTACATATTAACAAGGTTTTCTAATGACAAAAACATTGATAGTTTATATCATGTTTACAATGCATATTAATACTTTACACCTAGCATACTTCTCAATATTTCAAATTATAGAAGATTGTTCTGTTGTCATAGGTACGTAAATTTATAAAATCGCCGTAAAAGAGATGCGTTACGGGTATTCACTATTGAAAGGAAAGCTGGAGGAATATGTTTCATCAACATCATAATCATCATCACATACAAAGACGCTAATGATATAATGAAATGTCATCTATGTATTTACCGACTAGATTCAGACCCGTCGACGGTCCTTCATCAGGGCGAGTGACTACTGGGCTGGATTCGTAGTCGCAAATGCGGATGCGTTTGCGGGTCTAAAACTAGTCGGTACATACACCAGACTTCACGTAAGTTTAGCCGTAATTTAATTAATTGAATTTTTGCTATAGTTTATCATTATTTAACTAAACATGTGTGGCGATTTCTGTATTCAAACTTGTTTGTTTTCATTATCATAAAAATAAAAATCATCTTCCTGCCCTTTTCCCACTTGCGTAAGGTCGGCACAGTATGTATTACTCTTCTATATATCCTGGACTCTACTGTAGTCCATACTGTAACTGCTTTTGTCTATAGTTTTACGGCCAGCCGCCTGCCTGACTCCCACCCTCCTTGGGAATATACTTTTATAAGGTTTTTAATATGATATTATGAAATAGTACAAAATACACAAAGTATGGGTCGACTCATATTTATTACAGTTGAATTGATTGGAATGATTCTTCCAGAATTTGGGGGTTCTGCTGCAGCCTGCGCTTGAAGTTCTAGTGCCAGGTGTTTCGGGTATTTAGGTCGCAAATGTCACATATTGAATTCTATCAACAGCACAGAAGATGTAAGCAGCTTAACATTAGACTAGGGTTCAACGGGTATTCCAATCTATGCGTAGTTGCAGATCAGCTGCCGATCAAATGCACCACCTATTTTGGTTTCCGCATATAACTAATGTAGAATATCATTATCAAATAACAAAGATTTATAAAATTTAATTAAATTAATAAAAAAATATTTGTGTGTCAAACGTCAAACATTGACGTCAGTTGTTTTACATGATATACATACTTAAATACTAATCTATCATAGAAATAAAACTTTTTTAGCAATGACAATTATTGTCTTATATTTTTCGTTCTCTTTTATATTGCCATATCATACGATATGTTGTTAAGTTATTGCTACAGTTATTTAAAAGGAACAAATCTCTGTATTTCCAATCTTTCTTTCTCGGTTTTATTTAATACTGCTACTTTTTCGTGAAATTGCCGAAACTTTTATATTCGATCGTAACGTTCCTTCCCGTTATCTTGATCAATGAACACTGTCGTATTCATTTGCGTGCTTTAGTTAAGTGCTGATAACTCACATTATCGCATTGGGTCTCTTTCGAAACATGGTTCTTTCGTTAACCTCAAGGTTAATCGTAAAGCCGCTGTTGCATAACTGCTATTCATTTTTATAGATCCACCATTAAAACTGTTATTACACGTTGATATTATCGCCAAAGAAAAACAGTTTGATATAACTTCTTATACTGTACTTTAAGAAATATTTTACAAAGTAAAATAGATGGATTTATAAATCCTCTAATGAATCTAAATTCTTAATATTCGTTTATTTACAAAAGAGATACGTATATATAGTTAGTTATATGCTATCAATATTTGAAGATGAGTATATACTAGGCATAATATCCAAATTGTATATCTATTAAAGTAATTAAATCAATTAAAAATCGATCCAATTTTTAATATTGTGTAGTAACAAAATATTTTTCATGAAAATTGGAAAGAACTAAGCCTGACGACATTCTTTTTAATAAGGAGTCAACAAGGCCTAATTGAAAATATTTTCTAATACATGGAAGCACACAGCGATTACGGATTGGATATGGATATGTGATATTTCTGTTAATTTAGAGTACGCGACCAGCGGTTGCCCGCAAACGCACCCGCATCTGCGACACCATCCGCGATCGCATCTGCAACAGCATCCGCAATCGCGTTTGCGACCGCGTCCGCGACTGCATATGAGACCGCACCTGCGATCGCACCTGCGACTGCATATGAGACCGCACCTGGCCGCATACGAGACCGCCTCCGTTAAAAAGCTTATCCATAAATTATATTAAAATGTGTCTTTCATGGTTACAAATTTAAAATCCTCTCCAAATTTGACTCGGTTACTTTGCTTTACTTGCTAACATAATGTACAAGATTATACTAAGAAAATAGCTTAAATAAACTAATCTTGCTGTGTCAACATCAGTTAACGAAGGAATGCCTAGTGCCGCTCGTATGATATAACTCTCTAATCTAACATTTGTGTGCATATTCTGTTTTGGAAATCCTAATAGAAAATATAGCATAATTTTATAAAAACGAATAACTGTAATAAAGTTTACGGATTTTCCTTAAATCGCAATCAAATATGATATCTATCAGTTTGTATGGGAAACAAAATTTCAATCCTAGTTACTGTGTTACAAAAATACTAAACAGAAAGTTACAATTATTTTGATGATAGGGAAGACTCAGCTGATCCTGCTTCTTGTTGAATGACATTTTTTTATAAAATGCAAGAAGGGCTACATGCTTGAGAATTGTCATCAAGTTCTCCAAAAAAATTTTTCCTCTCCTTACCATTTTTTAATTTTGCACCAATTCTTACGCCTACGCCGTCCCTCTCGAAGTACGATCGTTAAAAATTTATCATAATTAGATTTCACGATTTAGGTATGTCAATATAATAAATAAATAGAAGATTCTATAAAAAAAATTAACATTGGTAGGTATGGCTATGAGTGTTAGACGTTAACGCAATAGTTATCAGCTTCTGCCGATTACTATGGCATATATTTTTGAACGATTTTATTATGTTAGCACGATTACGGAGACTACAAACTTTGATAACTAATTATAGATTTCTATTGAAACGTTAGTAATTAGTAACGTCGTTGTCGTTAGCCCAGTTATTTGATTAAGAGAGGAGTTTCAATAAAATCACACTGGACTGAACAAAAAGACAATATGAGTATGAAATTACAATATATGGTAATATTACATACAAATGTAATTATATAAAAATATATTATATATAAATATTACCCACATAACAACCCTTCACTGTCGCGGGTTCAGCAGTTAGAGAACTACAACTTGAAGAGTTAAACTTGGTGAGGACCTATAAATTGCAATCCTTATATTGTATTTGTTATTTTTATTACTAGTGTGTACAAATTTTAAATAAATATATAAAATATTGTTAGCATACAGTACAGTACAGTGCATATAGTATAGATAAGTAAGTCGGAGTCACTGACGGACTCTGCGTGGAATAAATACCCATTGTTAATTCAGGCTAAGCAGATACGTAAGACGCGAGAGCGTATAAAGTACAAAAGGATTACAACGCAACGTTGCTAACCAATATATGATATTGTTATCTAATCAGAGGTTATATAAAACGGCGGGATAGTATCGCGCGTCCGCCGTCGAACTGAACCAGGCCAGCCACGCCATTCCGAAAATTTTACAAACACTCGTCACTGCAACACTAAACATAACAAGTGATTTGTTCATCATTGGCATTGACGCGTCTGTTTTATAACACATTTCGGTTCAAACAACGAACAAATTACATGGACACGTTTTTATGAAAAATATTATCACGATCACCACTCGCACGTTTCTGTCGGTAAATTTAATTAGTATGCTGTTAATCACCAAGTCGACTTACCTTTCTTTAGTTCTATATTGTCAGTGTCCTCGATAGACGCGGCGTAGCAACGTTGTTATTATTTATTATTTATGACTGCAAAATAAGACTCCAGTAATTAATTAAGGTACGTTTCCATGAATAACTTATAAAGAAATTTATTCCTTTATAAATAAGTAATCTTTAGTTGTATTTAAGGAAATACTGTAATTACCTTACGTTACTATTTAATTTATAGATATAATTTGTGTTAAATTGATAGACATAAATATAAATAAAAATCTATATATAAATTATTCTGTTTCAGTTTTTTATAAAACAACATAAAAATGGCGGTAAGACAGATGCCAGATATTTTACAGGAGAAAGCCAAAAAGGAAATTAACGAAAATCCTCGCAGTGTAGAATCCGACATCTCTGCCCTCAAGACGTGGCTTCAGAAACAGCCTCATTTACATGCAGTAAATCCATGTAAGTTAAAAAATTACACCTTAAACTAACTAAAAGTTTTTTTTTTTTCAAAGAAAATGGTGTCTATTTTATAAATATCTAGTAAATTAGTATTATTAAATGTTAATTGCATTAAATTTTCTTGAAAATGTATAACAATGCCATCTAGTAATATAATGAGGATCTAAAGCAACAACTACAAAGTTCAATCCTAACTTGATGTTTTGTAATAGTTTGCGGATAGATTCATAGATGTCGCCTTTCATTTCAATGTCGGGTAAATAAATTCAAATGAATATTCAGAGATCTTAAATCAATCCAAAATAGTAGTCTAATATTATTTTTTAAACATTAAACACACTTGTGTTCTTGGTGAGCCTACTTATTCTAGAGATAATTAGTATTTCAAATAAAATCGTTGTAATTTTAAATCATTTTGGTTTCAGCGGATCAATGGTTAGTGGCATTTTTACGTGGTAGTAAATTTAGTCTGGAAAGATGTAAGGAAAAACTGGACATGTACTACACTCTAAGATCAGTGGTGCCCGAGTTTTTCTCGAACCGAGATCCACTCGATTCGAGAATACAGGGAATATTAAAATTAGGGTAAGACCATTTTTTTACATATACCTATTTAAAAACAGTTTCGATGTTTTGAACAAAAAAAAACATGTCTGTTCTTTTCATCATCTTTCAATTCTACTTTTTTCTTTTGTATTTCTCTGTTATGATGTTATGCTTCATGTAATCTTGTTTGTCTTTGCAGAGCTTTCTTACCGTTAAAAGAATGCAAGGAGAAAGATGGACCGAGAATATGCATTTTACGTATTGGCGTGTACAATCCGTCAAAGTACAACTTATCAGACCTTTTAAAAGTAGCCTTCATGATCACTGAAATAATGATGCTCGAAGATGACAATTTCACTGTGGCTGGGGAGGTATTTATATTAATTATTATTAATTAATAATATATTTAAGTACTTAGATGTAAAGCGCGACAGATGAGACAATATTATTTTCTTATGTAACACAAATTCAGATAACGTTAAGATTCTAGCTGTCACTTAAGAAAGTTTAAAAAAGCTTTATTTGTTTACTAAAATTGTAGAATCTTCCTTGCTTGACGTAAGCCACACGAAATATTCAAAGCATATTCTATACTTGTATTTGATAAATATTTTACTTGTTTTCAGGAGGCAATTGTTGATATGAAAAATGTAGGAATGAACATCCTTAGTCAATGGACGCCGGCTTTAGCAAAAAAAGTTATTACTTGCTTCGAGAAAGCTCTGCCTGTTCGTCTGAAGGGTAACCATATTTTGAATACGCCCACTGGGTTCGAGGCCGCCTATTCTATATTCAAAGCCTTCTTAGGTGAAAAGTTGAAAAAAAGAGTGAGTATAGTTGAATAAACTATAAAGATACAGCAATTCCTTCTGTTCCGAAAACATCTATACTTTAGAGCTAATTATACATATAATTATTAAACTTTTTCAATTAAGCTATATAATTCTAGTCGTATTTTCAAAGGACACTCGTTCTAAGGTCCCTAAAGTTAGGAATAGAAAGGTTTTCTAGATAAAAAATTTTTCTTCTAAAAACAGTTTTGTTGTCTTCACAATTAATATTCTATTACGACAAAAATGGTATTTTGGTTGTAAAATATTGGTGTATATTGAGTTGTTTAAAATTCAGTGTATTTAAAAAACTTCTAGGTAAGAATTTTCATTGTGTTACAGATTCGGGTGCACAATCAGGACTATGATGCTTTATACCAAGAAATACCCAAAAGACTACTGCCGAAGGAATATGGAGGCGAAGAAGGAGAATTACAAGAGCTAACTGGTAAGATGAAAGTAAATCACAAGAGCTAACTGGTAAGATGAAAGTAAATCACAAGAGCTAACTGGTAAGATGAAAGTAAATCACAAGAGCTAACTGGTAAGATGAAAGAGAAAAAGAGAGAGATAGTGTGGAGCGAAAAGTTGAGGAATACTAAACACACTTCTTACTTTTGTTAATTTTCGTTTATTGGATGAATACTCATGTTACTTTAAGCTTGCGAAAGTTTGTTAAATGATGCTTTAAACAATGTAGTTGTCACCGATCGATTGTTGACTTCGTCAGATCATAATCGGAATATGATAAACTGTAAGAACATTGCGAACTAACCAATCATCCACAATTTGTCGTGCTATATCTCGCCAGTTCATAAACTGTCGAAATAATCGTCAAATTGTGAACTGATATGTTTCTAGCGTTATGGATTTACTAGAATGGAAAAATAGCTTAGGTTTAGGTTGGATATAATAGTTACATATAAACATGATATCTTACAAAGAACATTCTATATCAAAGAAGAAATAGGTTTGTTGCGTTTTGCGTGATACAACAAATTATCAATGATTCGTTTAGTTCACAATTTGCTCGTTATGTGCAATGCGCCTAATCCAATTTTAAACTGACGAAGTTTCAAATTAGTCAGTGACATATCCGTTATATACATTTACAATTTTTTTTTCCTTTCAGATTATTGGGTACAAAAAGTCGAAAGTTATCGTGATTGGTTTCTCAGCGAAGATAAGGCTCGATCAGATGAATCCAAGAGGCCCGGCAAACCAAAAACTACATCCTCTTTATTTGGCGTCGAAGGCTCGTTTCGACAACTCGAAGTCGATTAGAATGTTCAATGTAGCTAAATTATGATTTATATTAATTAAATGTTTAATTTAATATGTACGTAGAAGAAAATATTAGTCACACCCATTGAAAATGTATTTCAAGCTCAATTGTTTATAAGTAAAACAAAGTACTTTAGTGTAAACTCGCACAGACAGACAGACAGCCTAAGTTGTATGACAATGAACTAAAAGGTCGAATATAAATCATATATACGTCGGATATTATGGTGTGTACAGAATACCATGTTTTTCGTCTGTTTTGTACACTATGCACTCTGAAAACCAAATAATTTACATGAATTAGTCTTTTCTACTGAATGCCCGTTGTTCGTTTGCACCTTATCATATAACTTAATTAATGTGGTATAAGTAATTTAAGTTAGGTTTTAGATAAACACTAGGTTTTGATAATTCCCGTTTTCCTCTTTGGCATCAGGGAGGGGGGCCTGCTGTAAAAAACTATAACCAAAACCAGTTACAATATGGAGTACAGTACAGTCCGGGCGATATTGAATTGTAGGACATGTTGTGCCGACCTTACGTTAGTGTTAAAGGGCAAGGAAATTATGACTTTTGATGATTATATTTTATGAAATAAATGGAATTACTTTATAAATTAAATGAAAGTGCATTTTTCTCGTATTTTGTACCTATTTTGTCTTTTTCAAAACTATAATTTAGGATTAACCAAGATAAACTGTAGCGATGAATGAAATCGCTTTATATGCATCTTTACCGATATTCTTGGCTACTGATAGCATATATATAGAAACTTTCGTTTTATAAGCGGGTTCTTCTACATGGAATAATACTACGCCATTTTATTGGGATGTAAATAGCAATGAAAAGAATTTTATTATTATTATTTACTAGTTTTAAGGTTTATCGCTTTTAATTATTATTTTAATTACCGACGGTACGATCGCATTACAACACTCATGGTCACGGCGGACTGAGGTCTATGACGTCAGAAGTCAAAATCAAATAGTATCAATAGTCAAAATCAATCTTTGAGTCAAAAATGCTGGCGAAGTAACCTTTTTTAAATTATTTTTTATTAAAATATTACTTTAACGCGATAAAATTCGTAAAATTAGTTTAATTTCATGATTTTATTAATTATTATTACTAAGAGAATTATTTAGATACACGACAAAGATACTTAGGATAATTGACACTCGATGAAGACAAGCATCGTGTAATGTTGATTTACTTCTATTAACTAGCTTGAAACTAGCATAATAGACAAAAACAAACTTTAACTTAAACATCTTTTCTTTCAAGGTCGTTTTATATTTTGAGAGGAATATAGAATTATTGGTAATTAATTAATTACAGGTCATATACAATTAAATTATTAAATAAAATATTAAAAGTGGTGTAGGTATCGTCAATGAAAGCAAAAAAAAAATCAAAGATAAAAACCTTTCAATAACAAATAAAATATTAATGTAGTAATTGTTCAATATTACAATATAATAAGCCCTATCGGCCAAGACTAATAAAATTTAGATTTAAAGATAGTCAAGCAGCGTTAGTAACACAACAAGCAACACTCCTATAAGTGTTGAAAGTTGGTTGAACTCTTACGCTATAAATTTCGCACGATGCGCTAATTTTCTTTTTGTAATATTGCCGCAATTCCTCAAGATCTGGTACAATCGAATGCGAATGAACTCTGCACCGGCCATGTGCGTCGCCGGCCGGACGCTCGTCACCGCGCACATGCATCTACTTATTTTCTCTTATTACGATTACTCTTTTGTAAGCTGATCTTCTCGTAGTTAATATTGGCAAACAATAATGTTGTAAAACTTTACGATATACAAAGTTGCGTCTATAATTTTTTACTGAACGGTTGGCGCAGTGGTAAGATGATTGCCAATCACGCCGCAGGTCGTGGGTTCGATTCCCACCCAGGACAAACATTTGAGTGCATGAACTCGTCTGTTTGTCTTGTGTCTGGATGTAATTATCTATATATGTATGTAAGCTCCGCTTAGTTTGGGATCAGATGGCCATGTGTGAATAATGTCCTTGAATATTATTATTGTTATTATTAATATTTATGTACCATTGAGCTGAACAGCACTGAGCGAACTCTTTGTACCCCTTCGACTTTCGACGGTGATCACTCAACATTGGGCGATACGCTGTTCACTTGCACTCCTATCTAATAAAAAAAATCGAATCAATGACAGATCTGGGAAAAGGATGACAGACATGACCTTTATGGCATAGAACTTTGAAAAATCCTTAAGGATAGTAGACAGACCAGAATTTATCGCCGTTTTAATTATCAAACGGAAGACAATTTCGTAGTATACATATATTAGATATTACCCATAAATACGCGTCATCTAAGATCCGATCTAGGGTCTCCACAATGAGAATGAGTGAGTGAATGAGAAAAAGTTAAATTTATTACAACTGAGATCTCGTGGTATTAAATCATTCAAATTTCAATTTAACTGATGTCCGCATTTAAAATCGATCTCAAATTGCTCTTGCGTTATAATATCAATGGCGAATGTGTGTTCAGTAGTTATTTTTAAATACGCCTGATACTCAGAAGGGCGTATGAATATTTCAAGTGAAGTAATTAAGTAGAACGGCGATGCACTGTTAACATGCCTTGCGCAAGCGCATTCCGCGCTCCCTTATCTCTTCAAACATTGTGTGCTTGATGCTGTCATTTTAAAGAAGTTGTTTTATTTTAAAAGAACTCAAGCCAATAAACGCATCTGCAGTTCCTCTGGTGTTGCGGATGTCCATGGACGTCGGTTCATTTAATGTTAGCGACCCGCTACTCGTTTGCCTCCTTTATTGTATAAAAAAAATATAGGTAAGTAATAGGTGACTGGTTTTCCCATCACAGGGACTAAATTCAAACAAAAAATATAGAATGCATTTTTGCAAAGTAACAGCAATATTTTGTGTACACTGCAAATGGTTTTAGAGGTATATATTGCTTCTCTATCACATGGAAATGTAAATTTCTTGATATAAACTAGATGGTACACCTACAAACATTGTGCATACGTTTAAGGCTTAAATGAAATAAATAACTAGGCTTAAGAACATCGTGACGGCCGTGTTACCAGGGTCCCAAAACCAATTTATGTATCCAAATTGCTTTGTATTATTCAGAACACAAGTATATTGTATATACATTATAAAGATTATAGATTTATTTGTGGATTCTGGCTCACTTCTGCTGCTTTATCGATTACAAATTATTTTTCGATTTTCCTTTATCAGTGGGAATCTTCCCATTCGGTTATTACATTATTATATTGGTATCTTGTATGTTGTATTAAATCGAATAAGTTGTACTATTATGTAAAAAATGTAGTGCACAATTTTTTTTAAAGAATGTGAAAAAATTGTAAGTTAATCATTGATATAGCATAATTTAACTGATAGTGACGTTGCGCGGGGCGCGGGGCGCGGGACATTTGGTAAGCGCGCGCGCGGGCGCTTAATTCAGTAGTGTTTAGTGAGACGAGCGCGCGTGTGTGCCATTGTGCGCACTCGATGTGCGCCTTGATATGATTCGAGTTCTGTTCGTAACAATTGTGCTTGTGCAATACTAGAACTGCCAGCACTCCATTATGACGCAAGAGGACAACAACAATCGCTTCGACGACGATCTCCTGTCCAACGGAGACACCACCGACGAGGACGTCATTGTGAGACAAGAAAGGGCTAGCGTTAAACAGATGATATTGCACTTCGAACGGACGGCGGTCAACAATATCGGTGGTTCTAGTGAATCGTTGGAGAAATCTAAAGACGTTATGTTAGGAAGCTTGACTAGTGTCGTTAATCCTATACAAGTGCATTTTCAACATTTGTGCCCAGTGACTAACTCTCAAGATAGGCACTCGAACGTATCAGTGAATTCTATTTTATCAAATGTTTCGGAAATTAGTTATGAATCAAGTTCGTCGGGTTTTGCGTCGGATAGGAAATCTTTTTCACTAAAGCCACATAGACCCGCACCTCCGCCACCCGAGCCCTTTAACGATAGCTCTTCGATCGATAGTAAATCACCTGTACCCGATGAAAACATAACCAAAGATATGCGGTTTTCGTTCTCTACACCTCCTAGATCACCTATCGTATTGCGACGTACGAGACAACCTCCGGTCATTCGTAAGAAATCAACTATGGGAAGTCAAGGATATACGGGCGAAACACATTGGTCTTACGGCGTTAAACAAAGCGACTTGGAAAAGTTGTTGCGACTCAAAACTTCAGAAGTGTCGGATAATGAAGAAGAAACAAAGGCTGAGAGTGTGGTGTCATCGTCTACTGATAATGGTAACGATTCCACCGATAGCGATAAAGTGGAGTCAGGTGAGGAATATGTGGTCAATAACGATGGTGGAAAAACTGATACACTATCGACTGATCATTCAACTGACACCTTAATCAACGAGTATGAAAGCGATGAAGGAGATAACGTTTCGGATACTTCCGGTGGGTCTGCTGACCGCTGTAATTATGACAATATCAGTATTAAGTCAATATCTTCGTTCGACATGGTGCCGTATCAGAAGTATGACAGCATCACTGTGTCCTCGGACGAGTTCGGTTCAGAAGTATGTCACGCTCCTGACACTGAATTCCTCACTGTGAGTGCAGTGAACGAATGGTGTATATCAAAATCTTCTGAGCCGGTTTTGATACCAGTGGAATCTAAAAAGGAGAAATATCGACGGTGAGTTCATTTAATTTTTTTCTACCTGTCTCGTGAAAATATTTGAGATAACGCTGCGAGGCATTGTCACATATTGATAAATGATAAAATATCGCTTTCAAGTATTTAGATACGCTTAGTGCGACGTATCGAATATTTTTGCAATACGTCTCTGAAATTTAAAAAAAATAAAGGAAAAATTCAACTACTGGAAGCATTCTCTTACATTTTAGGTCAAAAGTATAGACAACACAGAAAATGTATTTTGTGTCAAACATGTTTTTGTAGGTGTGAAAACTACACAAATTAAAATAATTCTTTAATATAAATAAACAACACAACATATTATTATATATGTACATAGACAAACAAGAATATTACATTGTTTTTTTACATCTGTGGTTTTGAAATCGTAGCGAGAACTGATTTTATAACTATGTAGTATACATATGTATATTTTTTCATTGTACTAGGGAGTATAAGGATTAGACATAACGAATGTACTGATAAACATTTAGTAGGAATTGTTGATAAATGTAAACCGTCATGTTTAATCTGTACACCTCGATTTTATGCGAGCATTTAAAGAAATATTTACAACTGTGACTTCGACTTACAGAAAATTAAATTTTGGTTATATGTACTTATTATATTTGCGACTTCTCGGTAAATAGATTAAATTATCATTAACGGAGGTCGTGTAATTATGCAACAACTGATTGATGTGAATCAGTACAAATTTATAATGGCTGATATATGATAATTGCACGTTGCGGTGACGCCGCGTTGTGGTTTCACCTTGATGTTTATTCATATGGTTCGCGGCAGGTACGTATTTAACACGGCCGTGTTGCCATATAAATGTGAGCGCACTGTTTGACGAACGGTCACATTCTGATTTGAACGGTACGAACGACAGTGTGGAATAAGTCTTCAAGCATAAGTAAATAATTTCAGCAAAATTATTAGAATATTTAGTAATAGACATATCTAGGTTTTTACAATTACATTTACATTGATCTATGTATATTAATATTTGTATGAATAAAGATTCGTTTGTTTGTAATGGGCATATTCTGAGAAGCAGTTTTAATAATCTTTATAAAGCGCAAGTTCGGCCTCACATGGAATACTGCTCGCATCTCTGGGCTGAAGCTCCGCAATACCAGCTTCTTCCATTTGACCGCATACAACGAAGAGCAACTCGAATGGTCAACGACCGCGCTGGCCGTCTTACTGATCGGCTTGATCCTCTGGCATTGCGGAGAGACGTCGCGTTTCTTTGCATTTTTTACCGTCTATACTATGGGGAGTGTTCCGAAGAACTGTTTGGAACAATCCCTGCCGCTGGGTTTC
>DWLR01002938.1:0-14412 GCA_018246295.1 Papilio alexanor hazarajatica | reverse complement strand
AGAGTTAACAATGTGGATACTTGTTAATGTTGTTGTTCAATGATTCACTATTCATTGTAATTTTTATGTTTTGATAAGTAACTTTCTCTACAAATCTCTGTGGTTAACTGAATCTTATTAATTTAATAAAAGTGTAATAAATTAATTTATTGAAATAAATAAAAAAGAAATTACTGCTGCAGAAAGGATTTTTACAAAGTAATTACTTCGTATATATCAACAAATACGGATAAACTTGTGTTCACAATACTTTTGTTTGGCATACGTGTAATATCTTAATAATTTTAAGTAAATCACATAAAACATATTTTTAATTTCATAATCATTTATTGAAATCTAAAATCATATTTAAATAATTTAACTATCACAACTAGGCAGTATGGCTATTGAAAATGTTTAGTGATGCGCGAGGATGTGTTGGTGCACGGGAGCGGGGTGGTGGGCTGGCGCGGAGTTGGTGACGACCGCGTTGAATCCGTTGTGGTCGTCGGCGGTGTACTGCACGGTGCGCACGGAGCCGTCGGCCTCCAGCAGCGAGTACTGGCCGTGCACGGCGTCGCCGTCGCGGCTCTCCTGTTGCGACTTGTTATCACCGGTGTGGCCATCGGACACTGAGTACGCGAAGTCGTATCTAGGGTGAGCCTGAAATAACATTACACGTTAATTAAAAGAAAAGATGGCGACTACGGCAACATGTTTAAAAGTACGTATAAGATTTTATTCTTACATATTCGTCTTGGTGAGCAGCGACGAGCCTGGCGGCTGGCGCGGCGTGGCTGATGATGGGCGCGGCGTGGCTGATGATGGGCGCGGCATGGCTGATGATGGGCGCGGCGTGACTGATGATAGGCGCGGCGTGGCTGACGATGGGTGCGGCATAGTGTGCGGGGGCGGCAGCGTAAGCTACTGGAGCAATGCCGTACGCGGCACGCGGCTGGTCGTGACGCAGGATGGTCTGAGAGGAAACTGCATGTCCGGCGGAGATACGGGCAGGAGCTGCGTAGGTGGCGATGGGAGCGGCTTGGTAGGCGATGGGAGCGGCGTGGATGGCGACGGGAGCGGCGTGTATGGCCTGGGGCTGTTCGTGACGCACGATGCTCTGGGAGGACACGGCAGCAGCTGAGGAGTAGTGAGGCTGGGGCAGGAGACCCGCCGCAGTCACTGCCAGCACGGCGCTCAAAGCAAGAATCTGTAATAGATAATTATGACGTTTAAGGAGTAAGGAGTTATATGTCCCATATAGTCCACATTGTTAGATTTACTTCAGGGAACTTACTCTAGAGAACATGATTTTAACGTTAATAATAATAAACTGATAAATATTTCACTGCCTGGAGAGCTTTTATAGTATGTGAATTTTAACGACCGCAAGGTCGCCTAGTCCAAGAGTAGTTTAACATGATTCATTGCAGTTAATTTGAAAGTATTGTTATATAAGTTACTAGAAGTCTGCCCCGGCTTTGCTTGGATACATTGATAAGCAATTAAGAATGTAATGTATACGCTATACATCTCGCTGTTAGAATAATTTTCTACTGATGAAAAAAATATAAAATTGGTTTAGTAGTTCATGAGTTAAACCTGAATAAAAAAACAACTGAATGTTTATAATATTAGTATAGACTAAATAAATAGAAGAATGTATTTTATCGAAATCGTATTTTGCGAATGAATTTTAACATAGTTTTTTAGCATTATATGTAACAATTTTATGGTCGTTTACAATGGAACTCAACAATAATCGTGTCTTAGGCGAAATATCTATAATCAACTAGCAACAATGTTTACCTTGGGATACATTTGAAACAAAAAATCAGCAAAATAAATCATGCTGCTCTAAGTTTTTTTTACTTTGCGTAATGCGTAATATATGGAACACTACAAGTGTTCCATATATTTTGCCTCTTATCTCTTTGCTCCTTTGCACTTGGCTCTTCAGGTAGAACTTCGCCCTTACTCGTTGTTGTCATAGACTAACAACAAAGTGATAGTTTGTCCACCATTAGTATGTTCGAACTAACGTCATTGAATAGAAACAGATAGTTGCTTTATCTGAAATGTCGCAAACATTAGGAGTTTAAATGAGTGGAGCATGAGATGACCAGATATTCGTTTGCCCCTTATATAAAAAAGAGTAGCAGTCAGCAAGTCTGTTATAGATCTATAGCGATCACAAATGAGCTCCAGCCGTGCTGCATATTCCTTACTTAAATCCCTCTACTTCAACGTATTAGTTAATTTAATTTTCGGCAGCATATTTAAGTTAAATACAATACGTCGATGCATGACTGGAACCTTCATTTTAAAGTACAACCTATGTAACACGAGTCTACTATAGCTTTAACTTATTTTAATTTCTGGGGTTTAATCAAAATTAGTAAAATTATCTAGTAAACATTACCTTATCTATACATATAATAAAATCGTAATTGATTGGTGTCTGTATATGGAAAATAAATTAGCAAAACTATTACAGGAGGTATTTATCAATGCCAATAGAACTCAAATAAAAACGATTTTTAAAAGTGTTGTCTGTTTGCCTGTTATATTGTTCGCACTAATCTCAAAAACGGTTTAACCGCTTTAGATGCGGTTATCACCAAAGTGAAGTAATTAGCTTCAGTCGTTGGATTAAGTTTTTATTTGATCTAAATCGGTGCATAAATAAAAAAGTTATATCAATTTAAAGTTTTACGTTGAACATTTCTTTAGAAAAAAAGCTATAAAATTACTATTTGGTTGATTGGGATGAAACTTTAATTTACTATATATGATATTCTATAAAATGACGATGGTTCAAAGATAATACAAAGTTAAAAATAGACATTTTGAAATTCCAATATAACTTGACCTTCGAGCTATATTGTCAAATCGGTTGATCATGGTTCTACTTAGGCTGGACATTTCGGTTGAAATGTATAATATTTCGTGTTTATTACAAAGCGGGTCAAAAAATGTGTTCTGTTTTACTCCTCAAAAATAATAAAGTATCCTTGGATATCTTGATAATCTTAATCTTTTAAGAAGTTTGTCACATATTGGGTAGAAACATTCCGTGTCACTAAAAGTATGTACTACATCTGAACCGTCATCTCTAAAAGGTCAAATATCAAGTCCATATCTTTTAAGGTCGTCCTAAGATTTTAGGTGACATTTTGGTAGTAATTAAACTGAAACTTAAATTTCCCTTAAATTTCTTTACGGGCTCCTTAAATCATCTGTTAGTCGATGGCAAAAATGGGCGTAATTCAAGAAACAGTTCTCTTTTTTGTTATGCATAATTTTTTTCTGACAATAAAATGGTCATTTATTTTATTTTTTATTTATTTAGGTTAGGTATTATTTAATTTAAAAAGGAACTGAATGTAAAAGTTAGTTACTGGTAATTAATTACATTATAAATCTGAATGTTTGGATGGACGTTTGTCACCACGTACCTCCACACCAGCTGAAGAGATCTGGACGAAATTTGGCACAGAGATAGATTATAGTCTGGAACATCACTTATGCTTTTATCCTGGAATAGTGTACGGTTTTACGGACGAAGTCGCGGGAATCAGATAGTTAACTTATAAAATTGTTACTTATTGTTAATTTTGAAAATGTTTAATTAGAAGATCAAACAGGATAGGAAGATTAACACGTGTGGTTTAAGACGCGATAATTTTTTTCGGTCTCATTGATTACCAAACCAAATTTATTTATTTACTTTTTAATACAAGACAATGGCAAACGAGCAAGCGGTCAACTAATTAATCTTCACCCATAGGGATCTGCAACAATCATTTGCGAGTTGCAGATGTGGTGTCTACATTTAATTGACAGAGGAGGGGGTAGACAGAAAAACAAAGACTTCGTTCTTCTATCAATCCCCTTTCTTATCAAATCGTATTTTCCCTCCCATCCTTTCCTTATTAGAAAAGGGTGGGAAGGGAGAGAGGACTAAATAAGGCCTACTGCACCTAATAAGATGAATACATCAGACGAAACTTTTACCAAAATTGATTATCATGTTAAATTTGACTATGTAGATCATGTTACCTAAACCCCAAAAATAAGAAATAATAATTTAACTTTTTTTAACAATAACGACACCAACTTCAAATTGGTATAATTATTCCTTTTTTAGGGATGAGAAATAGACAAATGCTTCATTTATAATATCGGTTGCTTAATCTCAATACCATAGCTTGTTTTGGTTTTATGTATTTTATTATGTTTGTTACCGCAGCACATCGTCATTTCAGAACCGATTTCAATCATTTTGCTTTTGCTGGAAAGGAGTTCTATGTTTGAAATGTTTGAAATCAGAATCGGAACATTTGCAAGTTGGTCTCGTTTAATTTTAATTGTTATTGGACTTTGGGTTCCAACGATATACAGAAAGTTGTCATATTGGTAAACTTAAGCTTTTTTCTAATTAATATACTTTAAAAATTATTTATTCAGGTATATTATAAATTTGAAGTCGGTTTTGTCTTTGTTAAAAACGTTAAGAGAATATTTATTAAACTATATACAATCTAATTCCACAAAAATGAATATGGTTGTTAATTAAAATATTGAATCCTTTTTCATCTGATTTTCAAATTACATACAAGAATTCATATCGGAACAATCGCAATTGTTTTAGAGTTTATTAAAAACACTAAATATTATTTTTTTTGTTTATCTTTATAATTTTTAGTAGAATTACCATGTTACCTCCTGACACAACAACGCTTGAAATTTTTGTATGATATGTGTAATTTATGTCTACCCATTTGGGGTATGATCGTATGTGCTTATTTATTTTATTTACTGCAGAGGAATGTTTGAAGGCTATGGATTAGCCATCGGGCTATCGCGAAGTAGCGTCTATACGCTGCTATGGTAACAAGTATAACCTGGGAATATCTCAAAAAGAACACGTGCACGAGCGTAGGTAAAAAAATAAAAGTAAAATTTTATTTCATACTACGCTTAAATTTTGTTTAATAAATTAAGTTACATATATTGTTTGTTTATTGTTTGTCTTGTCGTAACATTGGTCTGGCCTAAGTTAGCCTAAGTCTAATAATGGCTGAGAATGTGTGCGGGTGCGGGTACAGAGTGGCGCGTTGGAGCCGAGTGACTCACGACCGCGTTGAATCCATTGTGGGCATCAGCTGTGTAGTCTACTCTGCGCACGGAGCCGTCGGCCTCCAGCAGCGAGTACTGGCCGTGCACGGCGTCGCCGTCGCGGCTCTCGTGCTGCGACTTGTTGTCACCGGTGTGGCCGTCGGACACGGAGTACGCGAAGTCGTATCTGGGGTGAGCCTGAAGAAGAATGGTAATAAGTTTAATAACTCTGAAACCACCAGGATAATTGTTTTTCAGGCACTGTGATTAATTACATGAGAATTTTTACCAACTTACATATTCGTCTTGGTGCGCGGCGATCAGTCTAGAAGCGGGCGCGGCGTGGCTGATGATAGGCGCGGCGTGGCTGATGATAGGCGCGGCGTGGCTGATGATAGGCGCGGCGTGGCTGATGATAGGCGCGGCGTGGCTGATGATGGGCGCGGCGTAGTTTACGGGGGCGGCTGCGTAAGTTACTGGAGTGATACCATACGCGGAACGTGGCTGGTCGTGCCGCAGGATGGTCTGAGAGGATACAGCATGTCCGGTGGATATACGGGCTGGGGCCGCGTAGTTAGCAAGGGGAGCGGCGTGGATAGCAACGGGCGCGGCGTGGATGGCAACTGGTGCGGCATGAATGGCCTGAGGCTGGTCGTAGCGCACGATGCTCTGGGAGGACACGGCAGCAGCTGAGGAGTAGTGAGGCTGGGGCAGGAGACCCGCCGCAGACACTGCCAATATGGCGCTCAGAATTAAAACCTGAAAAAAATTTATTATATTTTTCTTATAAGCTTTTATTTTTTAAATCAAGATGTAATCGTCTAGCGCAGAGATTTAATGTGAGATTTTATTTTTCTTTTGTCGTCTGATTTCATTTCAATTATAAAATCAATTGCGGATCATAAAAGTATGAACGAGAGATATAATCTTACTTTTGTGAACATGATTGAACTTTTACAACACTTAAAGTAACTGATACAGATTTTAAAGTAAGGTCTCCTTTTATAGATCCATTTTGTCAACTGCAAGGTCGACATGTCAAAAGTTTTAACACGAAGTTTGTTTTAATTCGCTACTTCTATCCGTTTTTGGATATTTCTAGTACCTTGGGTAAAATTTAAATGACATAATTACTATTAAACTTTCAATAATTTAGGAATTAATCACTCGAAAGTTTTATGTCTAATAAGTATGGTATCCCACGGATGTATGATCTTGAATAAATATAATAAAAGATTTATTCAATCTATTAACATTTAACACAGTGCTTCCTAAAATTTTTGCGTTCCCATACCCCTTAATAAAACTTATCATTTATAAGTAACTCCTGATAACTCCATACTTACTCCTAAAATGTGTCTCGTTTCTCTTAAGTTCTATTTATTGTCAATCTTATAAGTACCAAGGTTCATTCATAAACGTCATATTGTAGACATAATAATAATACATACATAATACATTCTAATAATGTTTATTTAAGTTAATCATTTTAACTTCTCAGTAATTTCGCCATTACCAATATAATTTTCACATACTCCCAAATTAGACCCCGCGTACCCTCAGGGGTGCCACAGGTTTGGGAATCAGTGACTTAATTGAATGAAAAGAAAATGAATAAATTTTCATGTACTAAGTTTTCAATTATATAGTAGATAACAATTCCTATCACTGAGTTTCGTCATCACGAAACTCAACAGAGCGCCGAGTACCATACACACCTTGATTCATTCGCATTCAACAAACACGCGGTTTTCGCGAAATTTTCAACCAATACGGCTTAGAGTCATTCAAGAAAAGAGCGTATTTCTTCCTAAAAGGTAGGCAACGTATATGTGTTTAATCTTCTATTGCGGATGTTCATGGGTGGCGGTGATCGCTTATTTAAACAAAATAAACTTGGGCTTAACAGGTATTGGATTTGATTCTCAGGTGACGCAGAGCATGATTTGTATGTGTCAAATATTATAAATGTTTGTTTTTGAACCTAGATCGTTCTTAGCTAGGCGATATTATCAATCATTCTCAAGCCTCAATAAAAGGTAAACACCCCGTCTCTCTACTCCCATTGCATTAAAATTCGTAAGAGACTTACAATTATTATTAGCATTATATTTTAATTAAATATACATTTTTGGTGGAATTACATTACTTAATTTGTCAACGGTCAATGTAATTGTAACACAAGCCAGTTTTATTTTGGTCAGTCTCGCTCGAAGGTGTTGGTAATTTTTGTCAATAATTTCCAGCATTTAATAACTTTGACGTTACATTTTTACTCTTTATTAATCAATCTAATATACACTAGCAATGCATGTAAATGATTGTATTAAACGTGGAGTTTAAATGTTGTTTTATGATTTTCCCAATGTATTTTACGTGGTGCAAATAAAACAAAATGTCGACTATTGGTTAATTCTTTCTTTGCTTAATGTGCTACTTTTAGTAGTAATATTTTTATAGGATTTAGTTGGTTAGAATTTTGAAGTCATAAAAGTCCTATTTTGATGCATTTAATATTTTCTTTATTATGATTTAAAAAAATCAAAGTATTTTTAATAGATGTCATTTATTGCAACAGAAAAATATAACAAATAAAAAAGAGTACAATACACAATAACTAATAATATATGACGTAATAAAATATTAAGAAAAAAATAATAATTTAACAATTTTATCTTACAATGGAAACTAACTTTCAGAGAAGTATACTTTCATCGTTATGACATAATAAAAATGCAGTTTAATGTTGCTCCTTCCAGTCTTAGTGATGAGAGTCATATTTTGTCACTTTAACGGTTCCATGAGGGTGATGCCAGGAGTAGCCGCTCTCGCTATTGTGGCCATCTCGGTGCTCATGTTGGGACTTTATGTCGCCCGTGTGGTGATCTTCTACTTTATACTCGAACTCGTACTTAGGATGTGTCTAAAAAAAAAGCATAAGTGAGAGTCAGAGAGTAGGCGTTAACGTATAATGCTTGGTCTCACGTATCATAAGTGATTACTATAAATGATAATTTACATTATTTATGACTGACAAACTCGCCCAGGTTTTGCACGAAGGGCAAAGCATATGTATACGTCTGCGTCTTTTTTTCCGTCATACTACGTACTCATCTATAGCTTTTTCAGCAATTAATGTGATAATAGCATTTTACCCGATTTAATAAATTATGTACGTAATCTTTCCTTCTGAATCTCTATATATTAGTGAAACCTGTATGGAAGTAAACTGACAGATGTTGGGGGACTGGGTTTTATATAAACAAGATAACGTCCCGGCCCGTTAGAATCTTTTCACAGCGGCTGTTTTTTTTTCGATTGCGCGTAGTTTTGAGAGCGTTGAGAGCAATTATAATTTTCAAAATTACTAACATGTTTATATGAAAAAGGATTCATATTAAATTCGTGAAAATAATGTTACTGTGCGACACCCATAGAAAATAGAGACATGCAAACATGGAGGTTTTTTTAGCATTTCTGGATATTCGTCGTATTTCGAACAATTTGATCCTACAACATTTTATGTATGTCCTATAGTTTACCCTACGTAAGTCATTAAATTCAAATTATTGGCCTGTTTTTGAGGTTCCGCAATATGGAGTTTATTCAATAATAGTGGCCATTAAGTTGTTGGGATGTCGATGTTGTAGGAATATCGTTCAGTACATAACTGGAACCTTATTTAGTAGTTGATTACGTAACCCCCAATGATGTTATCAATGGGGGAGGCCTATGTCCAGCAGTGGACGATCATAGGCTGAGGTGATGTGATGTGATGATGAACGTAACCCACATTACCGCAACTCCACGATTAGCTTATATTTTGCACGAGGGCGGAAATCGGATTATTTCCATTAGCCCAGATCCTCGAAACTTGGACCTTAATAAATTTAAACAAATCACTCGTACTTACATAATAGTCAACATGGTGGTGATCGTGTCCATGGCCATGGACATGTACAGGATGATGGTGGCCATCGTGGCGCGAGATGTGGATTGACGAATAACCGTGATCTTCTGCATGGCTTACTCCTATAGCCAAGATAGTCACGGCAGCAAGAAAAATTACCTTCAAAGTTTAAATGAAAAAATATAATTGAACCAATCTTATTAGGAATGATCAACCCAAAGTTAATATTTGTATGATTTATACAATACATACCTTGGAACTCATTTTTGGTTTACTAAATAGTATAAGAAATTGTAACTTGTAACAGATCACGCAGTGGAATGATATATCTAACACGCTAACTGCAATTTTTATACCTAAAATCTTACCGAATTTCAAGGCTACATTTTCACATTAAGCTTACACAAATTGTTAGAGAAAACAGCTGGCGTAACACAAAAGTAATTTAACCGTTTCGTTGCTTAATTACAATATCATGAAGAGTAAAAAAAATAAAAACACAATCGCGTTAATGTACATATTAACTATATAATTTAGTACCATGTAAACATCAGAAATTATTGTTTACTGTGCATTTGCTCTATTTTTTGATTTTCTATTTCTATTCTATTTGTTTTTGTTTCAATGATGTTAGCTTGATAGTACCGTATAAGTGGACAGAAATTCTATTATCTTTTGTTTTTTCCTCTAAATAAGTATGGATTTTATGCTTATTTTGTATATACGAACGTAATTTGTGTATGTTTTTACCGTCATCAATATCATAAGCTTGTATAAATCAGCTTGCCCTTCGTTTTCCTAAGCCACTTCCACTTCCAGCTGTTATTAAGAGGTCATTTGAAAGAAGGGGCCATATATTTCTCTTTCCTATTCCTGGCTTCCATCTTCTTCCGTGTTCCGCCGCTAAGTTGACAATGTGGTAATGGCCACTTTATCCTTGTGATTTTTTTCTGAATTTCTTTACTTGACGTTCTATCCCGGAGGAACAACGGGCATAGTGCCCATGGCTGGATGTGTGAGCCGTAATTTCTTTAGCTTTGACTGTAACTTCTCGCACGTTCTCTGCGTTATTTTTTTTTGGTTGGTCGAAAATTTACTAATATATTAATTAACTATTGCATTGAAAGTTCTACATTAGTTATGAACATATTAAACGTTTAGTATTTCGCTACAAGAAATTATAGATTTTCACCGACAACTCTCCATACGATAAACTCTTTAGATATAATTACCTAATACGAACGTATTGTAACTTTGATTACAATATCGTTTCATATGCAAAGGCGATTATGGTATAAAACTCGTGAATTTTGCACCACATACATCAGTGTTGCTACTTGTTCCGTAGTAAAATTTTAGTTAAACACGCACAAAAAATCAATATGTTCTCTCAGGTAAAAACATACAACGCTCATGAAAGATTTAAGAACTTATTTCTGACACATTCAATTTGATGGCATACTTTTATTAAAGAAATGTTATTATTTAGTGGCAAGTGTTATGCTACAACCAGTGTGATTTCTTTTTGCTTATCTAATTTTATTAATTTGCTTAATTTAAATTTTCAGTTATTGTTCTTTGCCGTTGTAATGGCAGTAGTGGTTGCTCAAGATCACGGTCATGCTTTCTCATCAAACCACATCTCACGCCACGACGGCCATCACGAGACTGTGCAGGCCCACGGACACGGACATGAACACATCGATTATTATGTGAGATTAACCGTTTAATATAATTAGTCTTATATGTGATTTATATATTTTATTAATGTTTATTTCATTTAGTTAAATCCTACTTTAAAGGTCGGCCATCTGCAGCTTCTCTTTCTGTTTGTATCAACAATTCTGCAAAAGAGTTTTTTTTATCGACTTCAAAAAGGGAGACGGCCCCCTATTTGTTTATTGTTTGTGACCTCAAAACTTCGAAACTAATGAAAATATTTAAAAAAATGAATACAAGGCATTCGTAAGTGGGTCCCATTTAACTTTGAATAACATTGATCTTTGGGTTCCAAAGATATACTAAAAGAAAAATTAAATATCGGTGGATTTAAGACGTGTCTTGTTTTTAAAAATTACAATATATATCGGTTTATACAATAGAATTCGGTTATTTTGTTTAAAAAAAAAATCAAAATATAATTAGCAATTGATTTGTTTCACAGACTCATCCCAAGTACGAGTTTGAGTACAAGGTAGAGGATCACCACACCGGTGACAAGAAGTCTCAGCACGAACAGCGTGCCGGTGATGTTGTCGTAGGCGGGTTCTATTTGAATCAGCCAGATGGCTCTGACAGACATGTGAACTATCATGCCGATGATCACAGCGGGTAAAAAAATTATTCTACAAATTGATCAATACATATTATTGTTTTGCAAAGCTAATCAATTTTTAAATTAGTTTTTTAAAACAATATTAACAAATGATTTCTTAATCTTGATTACACCGATAAATGAATGTTTTATATTTAAATACGTGATTTTGGATTTTTGTGTTGGTTACAAGGAAGTAATACTGATTTAATTAAAAAGCAACACTACCATGACTTATTGATTTATATAAATTGACAAGTAAAGATAATAGAGAAATCATTTTTTAATTACCTTTTCTATTTTTCAGATTTCATGCGGACGTTAAATACAGCACCCATCATTTCCACCATCACCACTAAAGATATTTATAAAAATATGTTTTACTGTTGGCCGTTATTTTGTTTTTTAGTTTAAAGCGTAATTAATAAATAATTGAATATGTTTTATTGTAATAAGATTTATAACTATATATATCTTTAACAGTTCCTTAATGAGGATTTTCATAAAAAACATAAATTTAATATATCTGTAGTTTAATAAATATAAAAGAAATCGTTCTTTGGCCATTTTAATACTCATACCAGCAGCAATAAAGAAATAAAAAAGAAAACTATTCAACTTGAAAATAAAATTGACTGTAAAACGAAATGAATGAGTAAAAAGAATATAAAACGGTAATTCAGTAAAAGCGTGACAAAAGAGTGATTAAACCGATTTTGTCAATTTTTTTTACAGTAAAAATTAAAAATTAGTTGCGTTGTGGATTTTGTTTGAACACAAACCATACCCATACCATAGACTCATTCGGTTCGAGCTATCATTTTGTACATTGCAGTCTTGATAAGTTTTCAGGAAAATAGTTAGCGTCAAACGCAATGACGAAAATTTCTCTGAAAATGCAAAACTCAGCAATTTAACCCCGTGCTTTACAACGCTGCGGCGTTTAATTAAAACTAAATTACAGACCTATTTGTAACGAATTATATTACTTCGGAATAGACAATATTTTACGCACATTTTCTTGTGGTATTTTAGTAGAATTTGTAGATTTTTTAAATATATAAATAAGACAATGACGAAATAAGACATCATAATTGGTACGTATAAATAATATATATACAACATAACATAATGTGGAAAAAATCATTGATCGACAATGTTCCACAGCATCGCTTAATCGCGCTATTAGGGTCTAATCTCTAATAGGATTTATTAGGGATTAGATCCTATCCTATTAGATCTAGCTTAGTATTCTTTTATTTTTGCTTGGATCCTTTAGGTGATGTTAAGTTGTCAATAACTTTCCTTAATAATCGAATTGCTTGAAATTAGCACGTCCGAACAAACGCTACAGTTTTATTATATTAGTAGTAGATTACCAAGGTATGCTCATAAAACGAATGACCAGAAAAATAAAACAAAAGAAACGATAAATCCTAATGACTGCACCTCACATCTCAATTGTACATACATGTTCTCATACACACAGACTTACTTAACCGTAAAAAAATGCTCTCCTGTCAGCAAGACAAAATAAAACAATCATCATCATAGGACTCATCATCATCTTCTAAAGAAGTTGGGCGGTCATCTGGTGAAATATGTTGCGATCTTGCGTCGCATCTTTGAGCTCCCGGTAGCAGAGATCTGTCCAGTCCTTCAGGTCATCGAACCATGTCCTCCTTGCCTTGAGCTCGCTTTACTTTAATTTTCCTTTCGAGTAAAAGTCTAGGGAACCAGTACTGTGCGCCTCTTTGAAGGTGTCTGAAATATGCAACTTTCCTTTGTTTGACAGTTCAGTACGGTGAAAAGTAACCATAAAACAATTGCGTTTCTTAAATGCTTACTACGGTATATGTACATAATTAAGAACTAATTACCATATAGTTAGAGGTACCACTGAGAAACGATAAACCTAAATAAAATCTTTACGGCTTCCATTTCAAATTTAAAGTAGGTTGCACAAAACTCACAAAATCATAATACTTTTACTTATAAAAGGTGAAGATCTCTGATAGAGTCAAGCTCCTAGCTCAGCTCCGATTTGTTGTAAAAAGTATGTATTGATCGTTTCGTAATTGTCTAGGAACTGGTGATTCTATCTGGGGGCATGACCATGCCCTTTGAAGTTGCGACGTGTATATGATTGACACTATGTTCATTTTGTACTTTGATTTTAAATAATCTTTTCGATTCATTTACAAAAAAAACTTTATATTTATATAATTTTATTTGTAAATCCGTCTCATTAAAAGTCGATTAAATCCAAACAGGGCTTGTCTTAAATCTATTAAGATGACAAATTTCGGTATATATCTTCGGAACCCAAGATAAAATGCTATTCAAAATTTAAGAAAAAAAATCTCGAAAAAAGTTAATATATGTCAAAGTTAACAACCAAAGGTAACAAACGTAATAATCATTTGACGTATTTTAACGAAAACGAAACTGAGTCTAAATTTGTATAATTCTTCCCTTTTTAGGGAAGAAATACAAGCATTTAAAGTATTGGTTGCCATGGTAATATTGACAAAACAGTTTTTCTTTTCTCACATGTTATCTAATATCGAAAATAATGTAATATATTGATACAATATATTAATTAATATATTAATGTAATAATAAAATCAATTAATAAAAAATTAAAAATAAGAAATAAACACATGCGAAACCACGGGCAACACCTAGTTTTATTTCTAAGTAAGTTAAAGCCACTAGCCACGGTACGTCTCATTACCAAATCCATTAAACCAAAACAGATTTTGTCTTATGTCTACCAACATGTCAATTTTCGGTATAGCTTCGGAATCCAAGGGTCAATACCGTTGAAAATTAAATGACACTTGCGAATGTCTCTTTTCTAACAAAAGAAAATATGAAATCGGTTCAGGAATGATGAATTTCTGCGGTAACAAACATATAATAACGTTCTCCTCTTTGGAAGTCGGTTAAATATACAAGCGAATTGAGAACCCTTTTTTGAATTCGGTTAAAAATAACAACTTGTCTTATCTTATATTTTATTTTATTTATCCTCTTCAACACAAAAAAAATCATGGATTTAAGTTTAATGTGATATATTTATGTT
>DWLR01002937.1:0-14413 GCA_018246295.1 Papilio alexanor hazarajatica | reverse complement strand
TATATATATATAATAACTAAAATTAAAACTCTTTTAATAATAGCTAAAAAAAAAAAGCTAAAAATTTGTACTCCACATTGCATGTTTCAAAGCGCTGTCCCATATGAATTTGCCATTCTTGTCCCATCGAGTCTCGTCTTTTTAATGCCACAATTTTTTCAAAGTTCAGTTACCTATGTCTAAAATCAGTTTAACACCACTTTTATTTCGAGACTAAACTCAATCAGTTTATCAACGCTTGCAATGTTGCTAAAAGATGTCGACAGCAAGACTGTATTTGCTTCGTCGCTCGAATAATTACGTTACTGGTCTTAAAATATACGGTTATTGGGATTATAACCTTCTCTTTAACATTGGCAAAAAATAATTAGGAATATATTAATATTAAAGAAATTGATTCTTAAGTCTGCCAGTCAGTACCGAGGCAGAGACAAAATGGCATCACTAGCCGTTTTGCTATTAGATTCTGATTTAAATCTGTTCTCTATATTGTTTATCGAATTTAAAATCTTAATATGGCGTTCATAGAAATAACCCCATATGAACATTAACACTTATCGGTTACTGTACAGGTACTCTAAATATCATTTAATTTTGTATATCACCAAGCCGATCAAAACAAATTCCTTAACTTCAAAAGTACAAATTTAAGTTATATTTTATTTTTTTGATTAGATTATATTTATTGCAAAAGTGAGTCAACACTTTGACAGGAACAGGTAGGAACATCCCATCAAACTTATATCGATCATATTAGTGACATCATAAAGAAAGAGCGACGTAGGTATTCCTTACCCATAACCGACGAGCAGTGGTGTGTCAGGATCGCGTCAAATGGAATGCCGTCTGTCTATCCTTCTGGTTTACAGGCGAGAGTGTTATATTTCATTACAAGAAGTACACATTTCCCGTATAACTAAACTTTAGAGATTTATTTTCGTTGTTCGCAAAACAAATAACTCCGTCCGTATACACTGACCCACATAATGTATCCAGGTCGCAGCCGGCATGCAGCGCTGAGAGCTGTGTTCGACGCCTGTCTTCACGCCTAATCACGCCTGCAATATAATTATAATTAATCCAACAAAACTATCCTGTCGCAAAATCAATAAAATTAAATAAATACAAAGCTACCTTAAACAAAAAGATTTTCAACACGGTTTTATCATTTTTGCCAGTGTATGTCTATGTATGTATATAAAGGAATCTTCTAAGATTCCTTTATATATATACATAGAGAGAGTGTGAGTGAAATTCGAGTTCTAACTCGATATTATTTTTTTTTTATTTTGCACGCTTTTAATAAATATATAAGCAGTCGAAGACAATACAATATTTTTTCATTTGTTATCTTGTCTAGGATCCCCGGAATAGTAAATAAGCCAAAATAAAAAAGTACGCTTTAATAGGAAAATAAACTAAAAAGTAGAAAAACAATTTCTATAAAATTCGAAATAAAAGTAGAGTGATTAAAAATGAAATCATAATAATACAAACAAAGCGTGGGATGCTTAACGTCACTTAATATAGAATTTTTCTGAAATAATTTTCTACTTTTTAATATTATTTTCTATTGAAGCGTGTTTTTAATATGTATTTATTATATATTATTAAATGTTCAATATTTCATTGGTCTAGTCTGGTCTGGTACGGCCTGACCAGGCCTGGTCTGGTACAGTCTGATACGGTTTGGTCTGGTCTGGTCTAGTCTGGTCTGGTCTGCTCTGGTCGGGTCGGGTCGGTTTACTGGAATATATAAAACAATTATTAATACATATTGGGTTCAACGTTAACAAATCATAACGAATGCGAAGACATAGTTTATGACGTCAGCTACCCTGAAAATAAGACAATTTTATTGGATATTACATTTCAAACAATGATTCTTGTGGCTGTAGGTTAAAAGCTTTTTTTAATTCTTCATATCAACACGTTCACTTTAGTGCAAAAACTACTTTTTATACTTAAATTAAAATGAAGCAATTACACTTGTAATCCATATGAGATTAAGAATTTCAATTTGGTACTAAACTTACACACATCTATAACTTCTTCAAAGCACATACATGCAGTGGTAAGATACTTGCCTTTCACGACCTTCAGCGTGTATGAAGTATAAACATGTCTGTCTTGAGTTTGAGTGTAAAGACTACCAGAGGACGGGCAGCAGCGTCGTTTTCTTAGTACAGTGGAACGTATTGCGATCGCCGACCCGCCTCCCAAACGTGGTGATTATGGCACATTTTTCCCTCAATGATGCGATCAACGGGGGAGGCCTATGTCCAGCAGTGGACGATCATAGTCTGAGGTAACTCATCGGTTACAGATAATCGTGTTAGAATATAGTAATAGTGTCCTCTAACGCTATTTTAGTATGCCACTAATCTTGTCAGAATAAATTGTCTCACTAATTCACTTAGGACATCCGTTACTATCACTAACCGTTACAGCCACTTACTTTTGTACTATAAATTTGCGTATTCATCCATTCAATATTTGAAGAGATGAAAGAAGAAAGAGTGAGAAGGAAAATTTATGTTTACATTACACTACTGATGTGCTATTTCAAAATATCAAGGTTTATACTTAGCAATGATTTTAAATTACTTGTGTATTTCGATTTTGTTGCATTTACATTTGCGGTAACATAAACTTACTACTAATGGCACATAAAGTCAACATAACTTCGAACATTCAAGGTAGAGTTGTGTTGGCAAAAACAAAATGTTCCGTTTTCAGTCACCTGAAAACAAACTGAAATGAGATTTAGAGGAACCGCTTTGAACTAGCAGAAGTATGTTATGGATTTACACCTTGATTTCTTACTTTTAATTAATTAATTAATTAATAATAATATAATAATAAATATAATAATTATAATTAGACGTAGTACATGAACCTGAAAACGACGGCTGCGTTTGAAGTTTTTCAACTTTGTCCAAAAAAAAGGAGGAGGAAGAGGAGGTTTTCAATTTGCTTTTATTTATAAAGAAATACGTTTGTTACATCAGAATTTCATTATTTATGAACAGAGTTCATTATTATATTTTTTTTTTGTTGGAAAGGGGACATTCGAAAGTGGGTCTCATGTAATTTAATATGTTGGGTTCTAAACCTGGAAATAAACTATAATTTCATGTAATAAGAGGTTACATAGTTAAACTCTCTAAATTGTAAACATTTTTTTTTCAATTTGTGCAATGGAATATAAAGCTATCCCTAATTTTATAGAAGAAATATTTTTTTCTTTTATTATAACACATTTTGGCATTTGTTTCGACTTTTCATGATTCTCGGTGAAGCCAAACTTCTAATGTTGGTTAGTAATACGTATGTGGATTTGTGAAATGCCATTCGTCCGTGGAAGGTCATTGCAGTTGTCGCCGATACTGGCAATTAATGGCTGGAGGTGCTGGACCGCTACCAACGATGCAATTCATATTTTATCATTAAAATATGCGGAAATATTTCTGTAGCAGTTGTTTATTCCAATCGGTACTTTTGCAAATAATAATTTATTTGCTTTAATATCTATAATCGTTCTACAACCGATTATTTTCAAGAATTTGTGAAGTATATCTCTTCGCCTTGGTGCAAATGTTAACAGGTTGCTAGGTCAGACTTAATATCAGCCAAAACCGAATATTTATTATTTCGTCTTTTACACACACACATTAAACGTAAATAAAGACACGTTTTTATTTATAAATAAAATTTATACTTATAGAAAATTAAGATATCATTCAACTGATGGACAACCGTATACTGGACACACTTCCACCATACGGTATGCGGTCGTATTAATTTTACTCTAGTAAGATCATTATAGCGCTTAGATAGCACAATACTGATTAGATCACTACCCAATAAACAATTGTAAAATCGCTAACAAACCCACAATAGTGTGTTAATGACTTTACAATTGTTTTTTTTTTTACAGACCGAAAACAGGATTTTTGCAGAATTGAGTTTACAGATGAATTAACATGTATAAGTGAATCATATATTTATAGTTACATATATTGTGCAGCGACGAGTTTTTGAGTCTTCTAAAACGATCGCCGCAGCGTCCTCGTTCAATCATCGACGTAACCTTTGCGGTGTCTCAAAATACATTACGTTGACGCGACTGACGGACAGACGACAACACGAGACGCACCGTGTTCTTAATATTTAGAAAACATCAATTTTCATTTGATTACCACCTTAATATTTAAACTCGGTTAAGCCGATAAGGTTACAGGAAGTCACACATGAAATGGAAAGACCATGCATATACGCACAACTTACCCGCAAAAACATTATGTCATTAGAACAACAACTTAAAACTTAGTAAATAATGTTAGTTCAGATCAGGAAAGCGTTATAAGTCAGAACTAAACAATTTATTTTCAGCGATGCACCGTGAAACGATTTCTGAAAAATGCGAATTTGTTGGTGCGAAAGCAACAGTTGTTTTGTTACAAATCTAATTTGTTCGTTTCAGACATAAATCATGAAGGAACACATAAACATAGAGTTAAGCAGGATTTAAAATGTGAAAGATTCTACGAATCTATTCCATTAGGTCTTTTTACACAAAATCTTACACTAATAGAACTGTATAGGAATAATGAATGGTGGTCCACGCCATGTCAGCTGTTTATGGGGACTCCGCTCCTGGGAAAACCATGATTTATAAATGGCACACCTTTTTCAAACAAGGGAGGGACCCCATTGAAGACGACCCCCGACCTGGACGGCCGATTTAGGCTACCACGTCAGAAATAATCGAAAAAGTTGAAAAACTTGTATTGGAAGATGCCCAGCTAAAGAAAAAACAGCTTGCAGCATTAGTTGGAGTATCAGAAACAACCATTTTAAATATCCTTCATCAACACCTTGGCATGTCTAAAGTCTGTGCAAGATGGGTTCCGAGAATGCTTTCTGCGCATCAAAAACGCGAACGCGTCGAAAGTTGTCGCGAGCTTTTAGACCATTTTGGAGAGCAAAGGAAGGAAATTACGGCCCGAATTGTAACTGGAGATGAAACTTGGGTTCATCTTTATGAATCTGAGTCAAAGCAAGAGTCGATGCAGTGGCATAAAAAAGGCGTACCCCCTCCTAAGAAGTGTAAGGTGTCTCAATCGGCCGGAAAGATCATGGCGACGATCTTTTGGGATACAGAAGGTATCCTTTCGATTGATTATAAGAAACGTGGTGTTTTCATAAAGGGAAATACTACGCTTCTTTATTAGATCAATTAAAAGAAGCTATTAAAGAAAAAAGCGAGGAAAGTTTACAAAAGGTGTGTTCCTTTTGCACGACAATGCGCCCGTGCACACAAGCCATGTTGCGACGGCTGTCATTCACCGCTGCGGATTAGTAAAACTACGCCACCCACCCTACAGCCCAGACCTAGCCCCAAGCGACTATTATAATATTTGTTTCCGAAAATGAAGAAAGAACTGCATGGAAAAAAAATGGGCGACGATGATGAAGTGAAGTCGGAAATTTCGGCCTATTTTGCCGCCCAAGGCAATTTTTTTTTTTCGATGGTATTAATAAGTTATTTGAACAATGCAATAAAGGTAAAGGGTATGTTGAAAAGGAAAAATAGATTAGTGTTTCATTTCATTATCTTTCCCTGTCATTCCGCGAACTTTTTGACCTCCCCTCGTATAGCGAGGTACCGCTTAAAAATTGCTTAAAAGTATTTATAAGGTTACAAAAGTTAAGGTTAAAAAGTTAAAAATTAAAATAAATAACAGCTAATACTAATTCAATTATTGATTTATAAAATTACAAAGTAATTCATAAATTACAATTTGCTCTATAAGAATTCAGGAATAATGTGTATTTTTTGTAACTTTCCAATTTCAACCCTTTTTAAAATAACAATATTCTTCTGTTACAATTAGTCTTAAAATTATTAAGACAATGTCTTACTAATTTTAAGGCATTGTCTTAATAATTTTAAGACCCAAATCACTCCCATCTGATTGATTAGTCTGCGAGGTTTCATTGAAATTTTCTTGAAATTGAGATCTTGTAAGTGAAACTTTCATAATTTAGTTTAAAAATGTTAAAAAATATTACATGTTTAATTTTTGAAATTATTATTTATGTCTTAGATCCAATCTTTGAATTCTCGAAGATATTGTTGCAATTCTTTCGTATGACTTCATTATTCTTTATCAATGAATTGATTAAATTTTGCAGTTTTATTGAGGTCATGTCAACAATAAGCTTAATCACGACTGCAGTTCCGTTTTATGCTGTAATGAAAGCGTACTATTTATAATCAGAGATTTGTATGAAAGCCTAGGTATTATAAGTGATGTGAATGTACACACAATGCAGGGTATTTTTGGAGCGTGTTGGCACGGCGGGCCGCTAGCGGCGCGCAGGCAGTGCAGGCTGGGCGGGCGAGCGAGCGCGTGGTGTGTGCGCGACGGGTGTGTGACCAGTGGACAGACGTGCAGTGCGACACGACTGTAAGTCAAGAGGGAGCTTTTTAATCGATTAATGCTACGGAGTGCTTCGGTGCAGCGCGGGCGATGGATTAAGTGAAGTTATGCTAACATACTAATGCATGACCGCCACTGGCGGGGGTTGAGAGTGGAATGGGCGAGTGTCGAGTGGCGCGTGGGCGTGGGCTTCGCGTGGTGTGGGCAGGGAAATTTGATAAGGCGATATGTCGACCGACCGACTGGCCAGTTTTGTATGCAGCTAGTGTCGGTGGCGCGGACTATTTTTGACCGGCGACCGGATATTTCGGCTGTTCCCCGCCGGCGCCGGCCCGAACGCCCGCGTTTCATTAATCTTGGCATTTTGAAAGCGAACGCTGCGTACTCGCGCCGCCGCACGATGTATGATTTCCAGAAATATCAGATCGTTGCGCTTCAAATTAAATGATCAATTCAATTTCGCTTTGCATGTTGTGTACTTGATTATACCATTTATGAAAAATTTCATAATATAATACTTTGTAAGGAAAAAATCTAAACTATACATTCTGAACGGGAAACATTTGTATCTTATAAATCAAAGACAAAAATAGTAAAACTGGTAATGTGTGTGTTAAAATTACACAAATTTATAATTAAATATAAGACTCGTTAAGAGGGTGACATAAAATGATTTAAAATACACTAAACACTGAACAATTTGGTTCAAGGACATTATTTACCTGCCAAGTGCACAAAGTACAAAATCTCTTTCTACCTTCTTACAAAACGTAGGTACTTGTAGAGCTTTCGACTTCACGGCCGACAAATATACAGCTCATTACCGTGGGTGATTGCTCATATACTAATTTAAGAAATATATATATGATTATACTTCGTATATGATAAAACATAGTATGGAAAATTTGTCAATATTTATTATGCGTTGAAATTATTATACCTTCGCTAGCATAAATATGTGTGAAGTTTATTGTGTGCCGACAAGTTGAAAATTTTCTTATTTATTAACTTCTAAATTTATATTCAAAACGAAATGTAACTAAATGATTTTTGATTACTTAAATGTTTATTATCTAATGTAAACTATAGGTTTATTGTAAAAATATATTAATGTAGAGTTATGAATCATATGAACGGTGTTTTAGTTGATTTCCTACAAACGATGTTGGTAATTACGCTCTAACGTGTTTAATACCTCTATTACTAGTAAATATTTAAATAACTGTGTTATTATTAAATATTTAAAAAATGAAACAACCTTTCATAGACATCAATTTAAGGTTTAATTCAAACAGCTTCTTACAAAACATTGTGCAACCGTCAAATATTTGTAAAAACCTATTTTTGTGCGGAATCACTAGGTGGGTATTATTTTCGCACCAGTTGTTTTAGCTCAGGCGTATAAATGACGGAACATTAAATATAACGCTGTTTTTAATTCTTAAGAAACTAAAAGTGTTTTGTTTTTTTTTTTTTTTGCTTTTAATATGTGTAGTAGGTAAATAACTGTAGGAATTGGACTTAAAAATTTTGCGGAATAACGCATATCACACGGTCAATTTATTTGCTTTATATGTAATGTAATAAAAAAACACCGTAGTTTCGTTCACCTTTTACACTAGACTCTTTCACGGATCTAAGTATAAACTTAAATAATCCGTATGATTACGCTCTCATCGTCATCTCCCTGCCATTTGCCATCTATGTAGGGTCGGCACAGTATGTACTACTCTTGTATGTCCTAAACTCTACTATAGTCCATACTGTAATTGATTTTGGCTATAGTTTTAACGGCCGGTCGCCTGCTTGACGCCAATCCTCCTCAGGAATTCACCTCCCCTTCACATGATTTCCTTATTAGAAAAGGTTGTATAAGGAAACATGACTAGATTAGGCCTCCCGCACCTTACTCATCACGAAACGCATGTACTTTTACTTCGCGTCTGTTTTCTATGAGGTTTTTGTATTTCACCGATCGAGTGGATCAGATGTTGTTGTTGCGGAGTCTACCTACTACATACTTCTATAGTAAAACAAACAAGCAAATCTTTCTCATTATAGTTTGGATATGTGATAAATTCAAAAGCTGCAAGTGGTAGTTTTTCTGTATTGAAATGAAAGATGTTTTGAGTACTTCACATCACTCAATGTCACGGAGGCTATATAACTCCTTACGGCCTTTCACCAACTATACGATTGAATTTTTAAATTTTAGATTTTACAGTTGGTGAAAGTTAAATTAATGGATGGGCCAGACCATTTCTCATCTAGGAATAACATCTTTTTAACATTTAACATTATTAAAAGAAATTTGTAACAGTAAAAAAGTAAAGCTGTATAAATAAAAATCAATATTCGTATGTTCGTCCTATATGCTTTTCTAAAAAAAAAATGATTAAATCAGAGAAACTTTGGTAGTGCGTTCCGAGGACGGCCGCAAGGGTTTCTATTAAAAAAAAATCTATATTCATATGAAAAAAGTGCTTTGTTTTTGTTGAATGTTTTTTGCACTGTACTTTGATATTGTTTTGACTATTTTACATTTTTTTGCGTTATGTGGCATTGTAACGGATGCCGGTTGAGCTAGTCACAAATAAAGAATATAACCCGGAAAGACACAGAACATACGTTATGCGTATTTTCATTTTGAACGGACCTAATACACTTCCCTGACATCTACACATTTAAACAATAATAGTTATATATATTTAAACTTATATCCATATTTAAAGTTGAATTCCATAGCAGTCTGTAGCAGTTTACTGTACAAGAAATGACAGGAATTAATTGGTAGTAAAACAAACGACAGGGATTGGAGCTAACTAAATTTCTTGACGTAATTAGGTTTCCGCAGACTGCGGCGGCGCGGGCTGCCGGAACACGCGTGCAACGACACAGACAAATTTACCGATTTTGTAATGTAATCATTCATAATTACTTATGTGCTCATTTAAAGTAAGAATCTATTTAAATATTTACACATACTTGTACCTTCTCTTGAAAATATATCAGAATAGAATTAATTAGTTTAAAAATAATCTTAGAAGTTACTCGTACTTTGAAGTTAATTGAAAATAATGTTAAAAATAATGTTTTTGCAATACTTAACAAAAACAAAAAAATTAAATCAAATTTGAATAATGCTTCCCTTTATTTAGTGATAAGAAATATAAAAGTTGTTTCACTATCGGATGCTTCAATATCAGTTGCCATAGTGTTGTTTACAATGAAAACTTTTTGGCACATGTTATCTATTATTGAAATTAATATACGCGGAATAAAATTACAAAAATGTTATCAATGAAAAGAAAGCGTGCGAAGCCGCGGGTACCTAGTTTTATTTATAATTATTTATAGTCACGCTAGGTTTTATTACAGATCCATTTAATCCTAGCGGGGTTTGTCTTAAATTTACCAATATGTCAATTTTATCCGGTATACCTTGGGAACCAAAGATCCACTAAGAATCACATTTAAACGGGACCTACTGGTGAAAGTCCCCTTTTCAAGATAAGTTTTTTTTAAATCAGTTCGAAAACAATTTTCTACAGTGACAAACATAAAAAAATAAACAAATTGACAAGCTCCTCCTTTTTTGAAGTCGGTTTAAAAGTATAGTGGAGAGCCAATCTCGTCGGTTTTGTCATGTACATACGAGTATATGTAGTTAGTTATTCATATGTGTCGAAATTAATGAAAGGCAAACTGATCTTTTTCAATACTCTACTTACCTTTCACTGATGCTATTCAAAAGGAAGACAACGAAAATGACTGGATTTATGTATGTATGTAGAAGAAGAGAGAAATGTATGCCAGGAGTAACCATGTGATTGTTTTCTGTTGTATTTCATTGTAACCATCGTGTTTTGGTCCGAGAGATGGAACTGATTTAAAATGTCAGTATTAGCATGCAGGTTGATTTTAGACGTTTATTTCTCTTTGTCGCATTAAAAAAAAACTATATTTATTTCTTCATTCCTCTTCCATTGACGCAATTTATAAAATTATAACATGAAAAACAAGTATTGGAAAACATTTGTAAATTATAAATGAATCTCCGTCCAGATTATTTGTAGATAATAATATAAAGTATACCCAGAAGTCATTATTGCCTGATTGACAGGAGGTTTAGGTGGGTGCTTATTGATTTTTTAAATTAAACACTAGTTGTTATTTATGCTTTGAAAGAAGTTTATCTAGCTAACAAAACCTGCGGCTATGTAACTGCGTAGCGCCAATCTACGTAACGACGCATTAGGTTTCCGTTTTGTAGACATCGTAGCAGCGTAGATCGCGCCATAGACACTTTGTTAACAAAACCAGCTCAAGGTAGTACGAAAATTTAGTTCCGTTAAACTGTTTGTATAACAAGTTTCTATTTTAATTATCTGTTAAATAAATGTATACTAAATAAAATAGGCGTTTCGTCTCCTTTGAGTCAGCTCGATGAGTCCTAAACGATTCAAAAGAACTGTGTACCTATTTTTTTTACATTGCTATCATCCACGTGTTGTAGAATTCGTTACAAGTCATGCCACCGAATTTAGTGCATCACCCAATTTAATTCAATGAAATAACGTTTTTAATTATTCTTTCAAGATACTATCTATTTCGGTCTAGATAAAATTCATTAGGCTATCTATCAGAGTTAGAAATGCCAAACATTTGCCAAGACTAATGTTATTTTCGACTGCTGAACGTTTTATTAATCTTCGAACCATTAATTTTGTGCAAATAAAAAAATATGTAACTGGTTACTTATGCTTTAAAAAACAGATATAAAATTTATGAAGTAAAAATAATTTATTCTCATTCTATTTATAAATATAGACACTTAATAAACCGTCGACAAATGTACAATAATTTCGATTGTAATACTATATAGTGTAGATGTAAGAGAGTGTATGAATATAACAACTGTAAAACTTTCGTGTCCTAATTTAGGTCGATGTCATCTTTAATAATAATATAAATATTATACTGTATTTTAACTGCAATGCCAAAGTAATAATGGATATATTAAAAGCTGTTACAATTTTTAAATTACTATGTTATGAATATATTGATAGGCTCTGAAAATTATGTGATTGAAATCGAGTTGATTTTATTAATATTTTAACAAACCCCAATGACACAACCTGACAAATACCTGACAATATATCATGTGCCAAAATATTTTCCGAAAAGTAGCGGATCAACTATTTTATATATTCTTCTAAAAATTACGGGTCTCAATTTCGTTACATCTATTTTCTCAATATTTACTTTGCATCGTGGAATTATTTTGGCATCGAAACTGTTACCACTCTTTAGTTTGTTCTTACACTTTCTATGCCAGATCTGATTAAGCATTTTCGTAGCTGCGAACAATTACCATGAGGTTAAAATTACAATTTTCCAGATTAATGTATTCCGATAGTGCACGTACTTGAAACTATGTTTTTTTTTTATTTATTACAGATGGCATTTAATTTTTTTTTAAATTTGCCAGAAACGACCACGAAAGATAATTAAAGATAACGAAACATTAAAGGTGTGCTTTTTTTTCGTAATAAATAAGCTTTATCGATTAGATATAAGTTTCAATTTGTAAAATAATAAAGTCATGCGACTATAAGATTGTTTTCAATTGACTTGCATAATGTTTAAGGTCAGTAACCGCAATTTGTTGAAATTAAAACTTTAAATGCATAAAAAGAAAATTTCTTGTGATAATTTCGAAACATCGACGGCAGCTAACCTTCAAATTGTACATCAAAAATAACCAACCGCTGAACCGACAGACTATTCATAGAACAAACGTACCAACCGACAGAAGGCCTTAGCATAAATATTTTTCACACAAGATTATTACCCGTCTCACTCGCACCCGAGGGAAACGCCATCACTGTCTCCACCGACATGGCCGCCGTCCAATTCGTCATGTTACGAAATATGAAATCTAATTATGAGCAGTTATTATTAATAAAAGCCGCAATGTTACTTTTAATCATCGACGATTTAGTAATAGTCGTAAATTTGTTTACTTCCACTTTTATTTCATAGTTATACATTATTATTAATAATAACTGCCATACCTTTTCCATTTCACTACCACTTCTTACTATTGAATTACAGGAATATGTATTCCAACGTAAAGTTGAAGTACATTTCCTTTGAGTCATGAGTGTGCACCCCCCCCCCCTTCCTATCTCTATTCTTATAAATTAACAACTTTACGCTATCAACTATACGATTTTATTATGGGTTTGTCTTATCCGAATAGGATAACCCCCAAAAAAAAAGAAATCTAGAATAAAAAAAACAAACAAGTAATAGTTTATTTTAAAAACCAATAAACCCGACTATACATCTATAACAACTCCGGGGTCAATACGAATCAATACATACCCGCTAAAACAAATTTTATCATGGTTAAGTAAGCTACTCTATCCTAATAAATAAAAAGAAATAATCCGATATAATAATACGTTTGAAATAATATCAATCGAAGTCCGTTTATCATTTTTGAGACCACCAAAAAAAATATATAAACATATATTATTAATTATAGAGCATGAAGAGACACGAGCAATAATACTGTATTAGTGAATTAACCATTTTACAGAAATAACTGTATAACTATGTCACATAAAACGACCGCTCGGCAGCTGTTGCAATTTCTTCAAACGCTCAGAAGTACGGAAACATTTATTACTGGCCATTTAATAAATGATATTCTTTGTAGATTAAAGCAACACACTACGATCGCTAGCTTTTACAATCATCTTATTGTTTAGTGGGTGCTATGGCTACGAGTATCTGCCATTTGTAAAATTACGATGATTATATTAAGAAATACTTAGCATCTATATCGATATTATAATTGTTAAGATATACTGTAGGGTACTTTTATATCACAGGTGTGTCCAATACACCCTGATAACTAATGGAAAGGTCTTAAAACCTTCAAAGGCAACGAATTGGAGTCAATTAAAAATATTAATGTACTGTAGCAATGGCGTTCCCAAAGTTTCAGAATATTGGAAGCAGAGAGATACGTTCGCAATTAATCTTAAAGTATCTGACATCTTCGAAATTATTTTCACCCGTTTTTGTAATGGAACCCAATCAACCAACTATAATACAGAAAAGTTTACCCGTAGGCATGAGTGCCATACAAACGGGTTCGGGAGCCCGCGGCACAGGATCCCTGATTCTACGTGTCATATGTAACTAATATAATATGAATAAAGTAATATATCACTTACCATTTGATGCCCCTTTCGACGCTAGGTTCGTTATCACTCTGTCAAGTCTCAGTCAACTCAGTAAGTAATGGTCAAGTCCGCTGCGCACGAGTGATGCTTCCCTGATGCACCGTTGTTAATTAAACCCTGTTCGCGCGTTAAATTTGTTCAATAAATTTTTAATTTCTCTGACGTCTTCGATACTAAAAAGCGACCCTGTACGCGACTATTAGGCGACTTCCAACAGTGACCGACCCATACCGATTCTTGCACTCGACCCTCTCCCCGCACCATCCCGCGCGCCGCCCGACCGTCGAGGGTTTTATCCAAATACCCACTTGTGCGAGGAGAGAAAAACAAAAAAAAAACAATTTACCTACCTTTTCCGTTAAAATATTTCTAGCCGCCTACAAAATAATTGGACGAAAATGATTAAATGATCTATACCGAACAGTTATGCGTAGAACCTAATACATGAAAAATTTATGATTTTTCGTAGTTTAAACGTTAATTTAATATTCAAAAAAGTATGGTCGACAATAAAATAATAATAATCTACGAAGAGTTAATTTATAAAAAAAATAAACTCAAATAGAAAAATGCCAACTCTTTCATCTAATTCTTATAGACATGTTTCTTGATCTACTAATCACATTTTATATCTTTTTCATCGCACCATAATTATGAGTTATTTAACTACTTATTTTCCATAGTATATATATATATATATATATA
>DWLR01002936.1:0-14417 GCA_018246295.1 Papilio alexanor hazarajatica | reverse complement strand
ATGTCCATGGGCGTCGGTTCACTTAATGTTAGGCGACCCGCTGCTCGTTTGCCTCCCTTATTCTATAAAAAAAAACAAAAAAAAATTACGATCAGTCATATTTGATCGGGTTAGAAGACGATTATATAAATATGATTATTAAATGAAAGCGTTATACAAAATACACTTAGTTATTATGTTACCCTGGTACTTCTCTGGTGGAATCGACTTATTGATGTAACAGCAAAGAAAAGAAATAAAACAGCAATATGTAAATATGGGAAGGGGCGTTAAGTTGAGCGAAAAATATTTAGTAACTTAATGTGTAAGCGTAGAGAAGTTTGAACGCCTTTTAATGCGCCATCTTATACGCGTCTGACAAGTTTCATACGAAATTGCTCGCCAACTTTATAACTGCTCGAGAAACGAGAGTAACATCGCGAAACAAGACAAAGTTCCTAACAACAATTTGGATTTCGATCGAATTTGATCAAGCAAGGGAATATTACTTTATTTACAAAATGCTCCCCCTTTTTCTTACAAGTCTAGAAAGACGTATTATTAGTACCTTACAAATTGCAGTAGAGTTAAAGCACTTAGGTTTACGTCAAGCTTCCGCTTTTTAAAAATTGAGTGAGATTACACGAGGTGTCCTCGTCACTTATGTCTCCTTTGCCTACCTTCTTTTTCCTCTTTCTTACAAGAAGACTTGTAGGTGAGCCTTTACGTCTGGAAACTCAAGTAGAACTTTTCTGATTTTAGAGGATGTTAAAAAGTAGCGATCATCATTTTTAGCAAAAGAGATGGCTTGTCTTTAAAACTATTTGAATTTGGCCTGTCTCTAAAACTAAATAAATAAAACCTTTATACGGGTGATTTCAACGTTTAACAACACCTATAGACTATTCGTAAATTAATCTCACATGGTTTAATTTACAAAAATTCGCAATTCCTGTAAAATAATCAGAGGTTTAAATCGACAATAAAGGTTAAAGTTACCAAAGCAGGCTCTGTGGGGCCAATTTAAAGCGATGCCTCATTTGCAACGAAAAATAATTCAGTAGATGTTTCGACCACATTTAAAAACGTGCTTTTATTATCTCTTTTAAAATATAATTCGTATACAAATATTTTAAAAACTAGACTTTAGAAAACTTTTTTGTCGAAAAAATTGATTGCCATTAAAAAAAACTTAAATGGATAATAATCTTTTAGTGCAAGATAATAAAATAAATGAAACAATACACTGTAACAATATTTCATTTTCTATACTACAAATATTTTAATATAAAAATAAAATTACTATTTTCACGATCTGAATGCGTTGAATAAATTTGGTTGATGTCAAACGCGGCAGTTTCAGAGTAGGACATGTAAAAATTGAATAATGTTTTCATATCAAAAATTGAAAATCGTTTTAACTTTCAAATGTAACGGTTTCTTGACGTATTTATTAGTTTTTTTTCACATTTTTGGGTGGATGTTAACGTACAAACTGTGTCAAATTTGTAATTACAACTCCGTAGCAAAAGAGAAGTTGTTAAGCAAGCGTTACGTTACTTTACTTCATTTATTTTAAAAAGTACCATAAATCTTACAATGTTTTTTTTTTTTTTCATTCCAATTACTCTATTTGTCTATTACGGCAAATTTATGACGCGTATTCAGTCATCTGCCCCTAAATTAAATCATTTATTATTATGCCAAGAGTGTGTAAAAGTGTATAAAAAGGAATACAATTTTACTGATACGAATTTCACATACAGAAAGAGTTATAAATTGTTAAATAGCACAGGTGCTACAAGTAAAAAATGAGTAATGAGTTACTATAAACTGTTTCTCCTATGACATTAAATGTAGTTGATACAAATTAATGTTATTTTCCTAAACGAACTTGCATCCTTATCTCTTCTCTGGAGAGAACATTAAAACAACCAAAAGCTTTTTTGTCGACTGTTATTTTAACTTTTTGATAATAAAGCTGAATATAAAAACTTTTTAATTTTTTAAATGTTGCCATTGAACTAAAAGATTTTTCTGGTTTTGTACGTTAACAATGACGTAGTAATTGTTCGTTTTTACGAAAGGCTTTTTTTATTACTAAGGTAATTTCACTCCTTTACCACCACAGTAACTGTAATTTTATAGTTCAGAAACTCGTATCCGGACAAACGCGTGAGAGCTTGACTGAAAGTTGTAATATGTGCACATGATATTTGCATGCATTCTAAGCATCTACTGCCAATTGAGATAGGGAAATCGAAGAATTTGTAAACATAATAATAATAATTCATATTCAACAATTCTAAAGAAACGCTTTATCTTCAAGTAATAAATAAGAAATAACATGAGCCTCCGTGGCGCAATCGGCTAGCGCGATCGGCTGTTAACCGAAAGGTTGGTGGTTCGAGCCCACCCGGAGGCGATTTCTTAAGTCTTTAACATTTTTTTAGTGCAAATGCAAAAATATCTGTAGACAGTTTGTTTGATAATCTTCAGACATTAAGCTTAAGCGAGCTCTAGGACAAGAGACTTGCGTAGAATACAACGCCGACACACCTTCCTGCAAACGCCATTGCTTGTAAACAAGACCGTCATGAAAAAAATATGAAGAGTTACTGCTATGTATGCAAACAGAAATTTATTGGTTTTTGTCAGTCATTACACGTTACACAAACTATGGTAAGTTTGACTTTATTTCTCTTTATAAATTTAATTAAAATTTAGTAACATGAAAAGTCGTATTTATGTATGGGTCAAAGCTTCTGACTTGTGTCTACCGTCGGCGTGTCAAAGGAATCAAAATGCATTTCTGCTGACTGAGACTCGACATCAAAGATGACGTTTCACTTATGACTTGAATTGACTTGTGTATTTGCTTGCGTTCTTACGAAAACACGAGATTTATCAGCGGCCTTTGTGTTAAATTATCCTTACTACATAGTAAAAAAAAAGCTATTTCAAATTGGTTTTTCCGATATTTTTATTTACAAACTACTGGACATTATAAACAAAATATACTAAAAAAAAATGTTTTATACTTATTCAATATACAATGTTTAACTGTGTTAATGTATAGATACTGATAACTTAAACGAGCAAACCAATTTTAGATAATTGAAGAATATCTTTAAATAAAAATTTGTATCTCTTACCTGCACAGAAAGTGCATGACTAAATTACATATGTAATTAAATTTAACCGTGCGTTTCGTAATTTTAAAACAGCCTCTCGTTATAATACAAAAGAACAGCTGAAACTGTAACTTCGGCCAGGAACGTACACAAAAAGCCAATTAACTGTGTTTGTACTTATTTAATTTGTTATATGCACAGACATGAAGCTCTTGGAACAACTTTTAAATATGCATGACATCAAACGTTGCTGTTAAGCTTATTAAATGCATTTCATCATTTGACGTTCCCGGTATTGATTGAAAACAAACTTGGTATTAGTGTGGGAAGGTCATAAACTCTACCACAAGTTCTGACATTTTCCCTTAGTAGCATTATCCTTTCTCCTAGTATTAGTCAGATAAAGCCAGAGCGAAAGTAGTAATGTCTATAGGCAAATCTCTCTTCGCGTTATATAGTGTTAAATTAGCACATTCAAGCTTATCACTCGACGAAATTGAAGTGCAGAATAGTTGTGTACGTAAAACTGAACGAGCGTCCTAATCCTGAATGCAGATTGCACAAGTCGTAGTAATTGCCTCGATACCGACACTCTCGCACCGACATCCGAGTGCCAATTTGCTTTATTGCTTAATTATTAATTTGTTAATTGTATTCGAGGTGAATCAGTATAATCCAACTGACTATTTCATGCAAAATTGATTGTCAAGAGGTATTGTTTCATGCTGCTTTTACTTATAAAGTTATGAGATCTATAATAGAGTCAAGCCCATAGCTAAGCTCCGATTTGTAATGCGTATTGTATTAGCTTATGGTTAAAAATATGACTTGGCCGTTTGATGCAGGTTTTATTCAAAGATTTTCATAAAGGTTCCTTGTCGCCTACAAGCTTAACCACGCCTTTGATGCATGTTTTTCAATCTATTTTATGACTGTTCGACAGTCAACACTTTATGATTATATAAAATTTACCAAAGTTTGTCTTGTTGTGTACACCTATAATATGTCGGTATATCTTATGGCATGCCTGTTAAAGTTGCGTCAATCTACATATATCTATCATTCTGCATTAAAATCATTTGACCCCATTGCCCATGCGTTCTATAAGCAATGTGCGCTCTCAGTTAAATTCCAACATAGTAAGATTCTCTATTACGTTAGACTTTTTTATTAATACTAACACTGTTCATATTCTAGACACAATTAGCGCTCCATCCTATTTTGTGCAGATAATGGTTATTAAAGGCTTTTGTGTTAGCGCGGAGATTTACCTACTTTGCGGGAAATGAACAAAAGCGGCTTACTAAATAAAACACGTGCTGCCATCTCTTGGTCAACATAGAAAAGGTTCACCTATGGGTTGATTTAATATAAATTTAACTTCTAAGAACTTTGACTCCATGCTGATATTTTTCGACTACCCCACCCCAGTCAACCCAAAAATTAACAACCACTGAATTTATTACTGACTCTTTTATTGACTATTATTTACTTGTGTTAGATCTAAGATAGTGTAGTTTAAAGTGTTGATATAGTGTTGAATTTTAAAACGTTGTTTTTTCACGAAATGTTGTTGACAGAGATTCGTTCGGGAAAGTTTGCTGTGAACCGATGCTAAAGTTGTTCTAAATTTTTCGTAATCAATTTAGTAGACCGTTTAGTAGTAAGTTTTATTGTAATTGTGGTTAGTTGTCTAACATTTATGGACATCGTACAACAATAATATATAAAATAATATAATAAATTTTGGACAAAATTAGGATCTGCGATCCTTTATTTACTTCTCGTAAATCTAAATAATGTTAATGTAAAACAATAAAACAAGAAATAAACTAAGAAAGATACACATGTAATATATATAGAAGTATCAACGTTTAGTTCGCCGAGTGTTTGTCAAACCCCATGAAGTAAGTGTATTGTGCCCGAAACGGAAGTTTTCATTAGTCGATTTTTAACACACACTCAATGAGAAGCAATCCACCGCGACGAATAAATTCTACAATCTTAAATGTATTTGTCAGTAATCGATACTCTGTGAGACAAGCGATAATCTGTGAAACCAAATATGATCGCTGTCATATGACACATATTTATTGGTCTATATATTAATATCATTGTTTAAGTAATACAGTGTACTGGAGTTAAATGATATGACCGGTTTTTTATTGACATTGTTTTCTCTTTTGCGTATAATAAAATATTTGTACAATATTGAACACCGCACAGATGCGGTTATCGTGATCCAATTAAATAGCTTACATTAACATTAAAAATAATGTAATTAAACGTATCGCAACACTGGACATAATAATTAGTAATAAGTTATTTAACCGACTTTTTACTATACAATTGTACAAACGAACCACATAAGCCTTTTAAGGGCACTCAATTATGACAACAAAATCAATATTGACGTTTATAAATTGGCTATGAGCACTTATTGTTTTGTTTTTATCCCAGGTCTCTAGTTAGTACTTCAAAACCCAGATGCGACTTAATGCTATCTAGAGATTCCTCTAAAAGTAAGATGATCCACCATCATTCTCTGCTTTTTCTTATTTTCTTACTTTCCTTTTAAAGACTGACAGCGTATTTGTAATCGTTATGGATATCGATGGTTGCTCATTTAAAATTAAGTCACATTCTCCTTTGCCTCATTCTATTGAGTAAAAACTATAAAGCTTGAGGTATGTGTGATCGATCTGACTAAATATGAAATTCTTCTTAAATATTTCCATACTCGTTATCGAATAACTTTAGTGGTAGAGTTAATCGTATGCGTAGACACGGCTCATTCAAAGTATACATATAAATTGTATACACTCGGCTCATTCGCCGGCACTTTGCTGCGGATTACGAACGCGGCCGCCTCTCAACAATTTGTGGAATTTCTCATACGTGCTCATTGAAGCTTTGTTTGAAACGATAAATTAATTTCTTGTTCCCTAACTGAATTATATGCGTAATAACTTCCGCTTGAATAACGAAGGTTATATTTACTTAGCAAAACACTGTTTTGTGACTTCTTGGGTCTTCTCCCAAGCAGTGCTAAGAACGAATGGACGGTCTAACGCCTGACAAACTGAAAATCTAGTAAAGTGGTTTAGTTGTTACCAGTCTCTTTCCTAAGCCTTCCCCTTCCTATTTTTACACAAAGCATAAATTTGGGTACTTATGAAATTAGTTAATATAGTCGCTTAACAGTGGGTGATAGTTTCTAAAATAATTCATTACTCATAAAATAATTAATATTTTAATTAAAACAGATAAGTTTAATTCAAAAGTGATTCGAACAATGAATTAGCCGGCAATTAGTGAGCTAACTTCGATCGCAACTCGCCTGACCAGCGGATGTGGAGCCAATTACTTTAACTTAGACCGATCTGCATTCGAGATCAGAGAACTTCGCAGGATAATTTACAGATTGGATTATTAACGAGTTCCACACTGATAACTAAATGTAAGGTTATTATGGACTAATAAAAATTGAACAAATCAAATAATACGAAATATGGTCATCGTCAGCAGTTTATTTAAAACTGCAAAACTAAGCCTTTTGAAATGTCTTCCACAGTATGAGGTCCTTATACAACCGCTTCCCGCTCTCTTCATTAGGTAATCGCATCATCTATAACAAAGACGGCCTACTATGCACTACTTATTAGATATCCTTTTCTAAGCCGTGTTTAACCTGAATAGTGGAATAGGCATTTCCGTCCATTTTTGACGTACAACGGGTCCCTTCAAGAGAAGAGTGAATAAGCTGTTCCTAAACTAGTGTGTAATATTTTTTGATCACACCACTTAACATCAGGGGGGATCATGGTCACACGATAGTTTATTCATTTAAAAAAAGTTATCGTCCGCGGTAGTTCCTAAAATTCATTTAGAGATTTTTGAGAATGTTCATGAACTTAACTCTTTTAAGCTAGATATTGGACCACTTCAAGGCGTCAAATTAAGTTGAAACTTTGCATAATTATTTGTGACCGTTGATAATATATTTTTCATAACTTATTTCTGACCAGGACAATTCACAATACATAACGAGAGCTTTCTTCATTTTTAAAGTATAGATTATTTTTTTTATGATAGAAATAGATAAATCTTCTATTATATCAAAACAGATCATGACGTTTTTTATAAGACCAAAGTTACTTACTATATCTAATCGGTATCCGTCCTTGATAACTAGTATTGATGTAATTGGTATTGACCTATACTTTTAAAAACTTTACAAGGTATTATTTCGTGTCTTTACTTATTTTGTGTCAAGATCTTGCCAGAGTTTCCTGACTTAGTAGATAGTGTATGGTGACGAGAAAGAATCAACTAAAGTAAACGTAGAAGCTTATCACTAATCTAATCTAACCTAATCACTCATAAAATCGTAAGACCTTAGTATAAATATACTTTTATTTTTATCATAAATGCATTTTCACGTTTTAATACGAAATGAGAAATAAATATGCCTATTTTATAACTAGCTCGTTAAAATGTTTTCCTTCGCCTCGCCGATGACAATTTTTTGCGCCTGTCCTTTGCAAGAAAATGAACCAATAATGTTAAACACCTCTATATACATTGGATACATATATTCTCATGAATTTTATTAAAAACGGAGAATATTCATGACGCAAACTTGTAAGCAATGGACACTTTTAACACTTTGTCGAATTAATATATATTTATTTGACAGAGAAATTTATCTCACACTTTTAGGTAAAAATCACAAATAGATTAACCTTTAATGCCCTATTATACGCCTTATTGGAGAATCGAAAACCTCGAGGCAGTCGTATTACCGTGTGTCACTTCCCACAAACGTCACTTTTGACAAGTATTAAAGCTGTCACTCAAGAGCTGTCAGGTTCATGTTACATGCATGTGACTTTAATTGGCCATGACAGCGGTACCGCGGTAATAGCAGATGTCATGGCCTGTGTTCTGTATCCCTTTGTTATCGTTGGAAATAACTAATAAATTTTGGATATTTTATAAGTATAGTTCATATATATGTATAGTTAGTAATGCTAAGACGAAAAGAACCCTCGTTGTAAATGGTCGTTTGTTGGCTTCCACATAAAAAAGAAGTACTTAATAAATATATAGAATCCTATGCTTATATATTTTGTCTTAAATAAATTTACGTACAGTGGAAATATTTATTAAAACAGTGTAGCGGATTTTCATCTTATTTCATGGAACCATTTGCAATTAAATTTCATTATTTGACACACATATATTAATAGGGCATAAAGAATTTAAGAAAATAGTAGAAAATAAAACACCCCATTCAATTTCATCACTTTATTTCCATGTTGAAATTATTATTTTTATTTCTATACAAACAATTTCAAAATTATATGTCCTTATTAACTACTTATAGGATATTAAACGAAATGCATCAGTCATGTTTTCCATCTAGAACATTTCTTTTAACACAGCAATCTTCGCTCGTTGCGTGGCCCCACGCGCCGCGGCCATACACTGACTGTAACGCTAGGTACAGTTTGTCTGAACTTCTATCAGTTGCAGTTTTTACTAAAAATCACTCAAATTGGTCAAAACTTGAAGGAAATTTTTGCCAAAACAATATTGTAAAAAAAAAACTTAACGTAAGAACATCTTTACGAAAAAAAAAATCAAGAAGTGTTATTTTTCTCAAACAAATAAGTAAAATGATAGAAAAAATATTTATAAATAAATAAGACTACAAATAATTTCATTAATATGATAAAGTAGAAGTTTATTTGACACCATCACAATACGATGGGATTATATTTATTGCTTACCGTTTACGTTTAATGTATGGTCCTAATTTGACTATGTGTAACTTCGAGTAATTGTGAGTAAAAAGCAACTTTCAACAAGATTCAGCTGTCACAATAATATTAATATAGGGTTTACAAAGGGCACATAGACTTATACGCTAATTTTATTACAAAAACACTTAGGTAAATCATTTTATATTAAATACGTTAAAATTTATCGATATCCTTGCAAAACAGCAATTTTTATAATATCACCTCCATAGTTTCCCGGAATCTTCTGCGTAAAAGAAAATACTTTTTTTTATCGTTTATCTTCCACTTTACAAAGTACAAAGCTTTATAAACGAGAAAAACTGGAAACTATAGAGGTTTTATAAGCCCTAAAATAGATTATCATGGCAGTGTTTCAAAACCCCATAGGTCACCATTTTTTTGCACAATAAAATCGTTTATATTGTAGAAAAGTACAAAAATGGTCACCGACGAGTTCTAAGTACAAATAATTGATCCGTTAATAGAACTATCAGTAAACAGCGAGATAAATATATAATTTATATAATCGTTATTTTTATTGGAATGTAGGAATAAGATATTTTTACACATAAAATTAATTCTATGCATCAAATATTAGATTAAATATTAGATTCTTGTCACTTAATAATATCGAATGTTTGTTAAGGTTAGATGTTCTGAGATCTATCTATATGTAACTAAACTTTTACAACAAAAATTACTAGGCGTAAGCAATTACGTAAGACTCGCATGCAAAGCGAATCAGACCACTCACTCCTAACCTTCTAATATAAAAAGCGAGAGAGACAGCCGAGAGACTAAGACGCTCTCGTTGATTATTACCCGATATAAACTTTTTTGCACATTGTACGAGGATTTCGTAACGTCATAGTATTTCGGTCTGATGTTATTCTGCCCGAGCAGTAAGTATTAATTACGAAATGAAACTAAAATTAATTTAATACAAATAGTTCACACAAATCTCTTTAAGCCCATCGTATATAGTCTCAATATCAAACTTCTACTGTTGTGGCTTACGTTTGAGATCTCAGAACATTTATGCGAACTATATAACACAAACGTAGTGTGAAACAAATCTATACAATGGATTACAAAAGCATGTTATCTTAGAAGAAAATCACTATAGTAATTAATTTGCAATAAAAAATCTTCCTCCGTTTTCATTGAAACTTCACGTATTTCCCGATACATTCAATCGCTACCCAGTTTTCAGAAGCCTGAGCAGTGCTTTTGAGCTAGCTACAAATCTTAAGGGATCTAGGTAGTGCGTAGTAAAATAATGTCCCGAAGAGACAAACAATGATTTTTTTTTATACAGAAAAAGGGGCAAACGAACAACGAGTCGCCCAAAAGAGCGATAACCGCCGCCCATGAACATCCGCAACACCAGAAGAATCGCAGATGCACCTCCGGATTTTTAGAAAGGATTACAATGTTTTCTTGAAGGACCTTAAGCCGTATTAGTTTGGAAATACCACTGAGAACAGATCATTCCACAACGCGGCTGTACGAGGCAGAAAATTTGGCGAAAACCGCGCGGTAGTGAAATGCCAACCATCAAGATGGTGTGGATCGTATTTGGCGATCTATCGAGTTATGCGATGACGAAACTCAGCGGCAGGAATTTATTCAAAAACTTCTTCAGAACACTCCCCATGACATTTTTTTTTTCTAGTTTTTCAGACGTAATAAAGTTACAAGTGTTCATTTAAGAGAAACATTAATTGTGAAGTAAATCAACTGCAAAATAACATTTCAAATAAATAATCGTTAGTTAAAAGTAAGCAAAATAAATTTTCTATCAGAGGAAATGGACTTCGCGTTTTAAATCATGAAGGCGTTCGAATAACACTTACTGGTAATTTGTAAATACAACGTGCTAGTGTGCGTCGGACATTAACCGATGAGAGCCCTCCATGTTGAAAGGAGTTTGTTTACGCGACTACTACGAACACTCGCACACATCTATTATATAAATTTAACAACAACAAGCGCACCTCGCGTGCCAAGGTAAGGTAAAACATATTTATTTAATTAAAGACAGTTTGCCTTTATATATTGATTTAAAAACTCATTATTACTGCTCAGTTTGTTTTCGACCTTTTAGGAAAACGATTAGTTTCATTTACTTAAAAATAGCTGCGATTAAGGTCCATCCTAAATAATACCATAGAAGTATTTAGTACTGATTTGTTTTAGCTGTTAACATATAATCCAAGACTGTGGTATTTGTAAGTTAAAAAAAGACAACCTATGGCTATAATTCCAAGCATTGCTGACAACAAGCTTGAGTGCTTAACATATGACACTGCAGTGTTTCTACCACCTAAAATATTGTGTTTTATTATCGTCATCTTGTAAAATAGACCAAGGCTTAGGAAAAATATTTTTTAGAGTAAATCTCGGCTTCAAATTAGGTATCAGGCTGAATGATACTCGTTGACCAAACTATGTATTAGGTCCTTCTGGTCTCGTTGAAAATAATACTGGTAACGAACCATATTAAAATCTAAATCGTCCCCCCCGGAGTATAATCGTACAGGTTAAGGTAGTTACACACTGGTCACAAACTTTCCGCGTTCTTACAACTTAAAAAAGTTCGCTCTATGTTAACTAACAGTGTGTACCCACCTTTACATAGACGTAATAATCGTTTATTATCCAGAATTACATTACAGATCAATTAATGTTAATCATACAATTCGTTGATATGCATAATTATAAGACACCTTGTATAGTTTCCTAACATTAACCATTATAAAAGTCATATTAGGGATTACTGAATACTAAGTTTACAAGTTATGGGTTCCGCAATGTACATATTTACAATTTAGGCCTAATAAACACATTTATTATTTGATATTTATAATTCTATAATGTATAATATAGCATACAGGATGTTTTTTGTTTTTAAGTTTAAGGGTGATACCTAACTTTATCGTTGATAAATGTACATTTACAAACAAATTAGTTTTGACGACCGTGGCGTGGCGTCTTTTATGGTCAAAAGAGACTAAAGTCAACACCTTATAAAACCTTACCCGGACCGACGTAACAAGTGGTATCTTAATAATCAAATCAATGATAATTTAAAGTACATACCTTCGAAATATCTAAAGCAGGGCCAGCCAACTTTAACGCCTGTCGTTCTGGCGTTTTTGCTTTTTTTTTAATTCGAAGATGTACGATACGAAGAAGGGAAAATAGTGTTTCTGATTTGTCTCATCTTACCCGCGTGGAAATAAAAGGGATGCCCGCCTATTATGGCGAACAGAAAAAAATAAATAATCGTAAAAATTACATTTATTAGTATTATTTTTATTCTTATACCAATTATTTTGCTACAAATGGCATAATAAAGGGACTTTCACACTGTCACTGTTTAAAACCATTTATAATTTCTAATCCATCACATCACACCTCCCACATCTGGACGCTATAGTTACAAAAACTAATAAATTATACTTAGCAATTATTTACTAAGGTGGAAAATTATGTAATACATTAAAGGTATAAAAAAAATTATAAAAAAAATAATCTTAAGCCTAACACGAAATCATATGAATTTCAAATCGAGGATAAACTTCTACCGTGCATTTTTTTTTTTCTAAAACAGTAGTAAAAGTTACCATTTCGGTAGCACGGTAGAACAGGTATCACCGATAATTAAACTTAAAAAGAGAGGAATAATGGCACTAACCCTTTAATACATACTTAAACATTTTACGTACGACATTGTCATAAATGCTGCCAATCGACAATACTAAAATATCGAAGACTGATTAAGTCGAATTATTTATAAATATAAACCTAGGCTGAATAACAAAACAATAAAAAAAAATTGTTCTAAAACACCATTCGTACGTAACGCATTGTCACCCATCCGCCATCTTGTATTTTAATTACAATACAAAGTTACTTTACACGGAACAATTACGTAGAAATAATTTAGGCGTATCTACAACGATGCCTAAACAACAGTACAAATCAGTCATTTCTTAAAACATATTAACACTTTTTTTTTTAATTTCTTTTGTCCTAAAAATGTAATTTTACACGACGATTACAAAAAACCAAGCACTAACTTGACGACGTCCTTTATTTATAATATAGTCCTTCACGTATAACGCCCTTAATTGTTAACACAGTTGCCTTAAAGTATATTGTATCTACAAAGTATATGTTGGTATTAAGAAAGGTGAAAACGTTGTTTACAATTTGACGTCAGCACTGAAACCAAGTAGGTTGTTAATTTGTTGAAATTGTTTTGTTGGTCAAATGTCTTTAGGCGTAGATGAAAGATTCTATTTTGAACTAACCGTTAGACAGTTTATGCTTATAATTAATTTCTTCAGGCAACAAAAGCGATTTCAACAAAACATTTGCTAAATCATACGTCAAAAGTATAGTATTTACTAACATCCTTCTTTCATTTCATTATTTAATAATCGGGTAATAATAGAGTATTCTATACATCAAATAATTTAGACACAATAATATATTTAAAGAAAAGTTCGTTCTGCGATGATCCTAATTGACAATTTAACAAATGTTACAGTTTGTTTGGTATTTCTACACGCAGCTATTAAATAAACAACAAAAGTAATTAGAAAACATTTCGTTACTGAAATAATTACAAATGTGATTTTAAATATTATTAATAATTCGTATTAATTGTTAAATTATACACATTTTCTTTTTGAAATGTCAATGCAAACAAACCACAAAAAAAGTAGTTTTAAGTACCACGATAATATTTTTATAATGTACATTATGATAAGCTTGTATGAATTAATTTAAAAACACATTTCACGTATAATGTTTTACAAAAATTTCACTTTAGAAAAAAAAAAATCAAAGATCGCGCAAAAAACTATCACAGGCTTTCTCCGGAGAAAATCCAGAGCGGTGGGTCCAGTGATTCAGATTGTTCATAAACACAAGGTCTCCGCGCACATCGGAGTTGTAATCAACGAAGCGGTAAGGCATCTGAAGCTTGGTCTATGTCCCGGCCGTGGGGCCGGGCTAGGGCAAGACACACCCTATACCGAAGTGATGTAAGGTCTAGATTTGTTTGGCTACACGAGCCAGGCGTGCTGCTAGCACCACGACTCCTCGTGCGGGCGGTCCTCCTCCGAGTCGCCGTACATGTCCGCCAGCTTGCGGAAACGTGGACCGAACGTTGACAGATAGTTGAACTTGAGGTCGCCGTCATCGGTACCTAAGGGAACGACTAAAAAGAAAAATAAATAACATAAAAATAGTTTTAAAACCAATAAGCCCGACCGAGTACCTCATTCCAGACCAGGTATGCCTACCTAATAGGATTAAAATAATATTTTAACGTTTTTTAACGAAAACAAAACCGAATTTTTCAATACAAATCTTGTACCAATATGTCAATTTACGGTATATTTTCTGAACACAATATTCAATGACATAGGTGACTCAGAAATATCCCTTTTCCCAGAATATATATATATATATATATATATAT
>DWLR01002935.1:0-14419 GCA_018246295.1 Papilio alexanor hazarajatica | reverse complement strand
TTATCAGAAATAACCATCATGAGTTGCGTCATCACAACCGACCAGGCTGCTAATTTTACAGTCTGTATTTCCCGTCCAGGTTGTACCTGGACAACCAATAGTTCATTTAAAATACCAATAAATCCGACAAACTGTATGATGCTTTGGGATAGAATAAGAATCGAATGACACCTCACTCTTCAAAATTGGTTAGCCTTTAAGGCTACAAGAGGTCACAATGTACACATACATACATACTAGCGGAAAATATTACCCTCCTGTCAGTTAGGTAAAAATATTATAAGATTTCACACGATGTATAACGAAAACTATGTTATTGAAATTCGAACTATTATTCTAGGAATATATTTTTTTTTCTTTCATACCCTTTTATCGTTATTACTCTTTATGTAAGCTGATACAATATAGTCCAAGGATCGTGACATTAATAGCCCATTGAGGCGCATTATCCTTAAGGCGCAGAAATCTGAATTTGTAATGGAAAAATTGAATTTTGTTTTTACTTTCATTAAAGACTCAAAGATCTTTCAAGGTTATTTTAACGGCATATTACCATATATTTATCGTATCTCCATTTAAAAGCATTATGATTATGTCTTTTGTATTTGCTGTGATCTAATAATATTTAGAGATGTTCTATTGTTTTGAAAATTTAAGTTGTTAAGCCTAAGTGTTTTATACAAAATGTTTTGTGTAATCCAATAAATGAATACGTTTTATTTTTAAGCTTGAAATTGATTGCTTCTAACATGACTCTAACTCCTGATGTTCTCGGGTGACAGCTCCGCTGACATACAGCGGGAAGCCAATGGGGCTCTCGAGTATGTTCGGAAGTGGGGGGTCAGAAATAAGCTACATTTCGCGCCAAATAAGGCCTCGGCCATGGTTATTACCAAAAAACTAAAGTACGACTCCCCACGACTGAGCATGGGCAGGAGGCCCATTGAGCTTACAAAGCAAATTAAAAATCTTGGGGTTGATAGTTGACGATAAACTCAGCTTTAAAGCGCACGTGGAGGCAGTCTGCCGGAAAGCGCAAAGCCTCTATCGTTAACTATCAACCGCAGCAAAAATCACCTGGGGCTTGAACCCCGAGGTCGTCAGGACCATATATCCCATCATAGAGCCCATCATTCTGTACGCGGCCAGTGTGTGGGCGCCGGCGGCGGAGAGGAAGGGCTTAAAAAAGTTGCTATACCAAGTGCAGCGCAGGTTTGCGCAGAAAATCGCGAAAACATATAGGACCGCCTCTCTGCACTCGGCCCTAATACTTGCTGGGTTGCTTCCTCTGGACCTTCGGGTCCAAGAAGCGGCCCTCTTATGAGGTAAATAATTTATTATTTATTAATTTATTATTTTATTTATGAGGTAAATAATTTATGAGGTAAAGAAGGGTCACACCCAGCAGGTATTGGGAGACCGGGAGCTGGAGAGGCCGGTATGCTTCAAAAAATTCTACGCATCCCAGCCACCGAGAGGGGCTACAGTTCGGCTGTCTGGCGGACGGCGACGAAGCAGCCCAGCGAGCTGCCGTCGAGGTAAATATCTACACCGACGGCAGCAAAATTGACGGCAAAGTCGGCGCGGCGCTATCAGTATGGAATAGCGCCGCGGAGATCCTTTGCCGGAAATTAAAGCTGGGTAACTTCTGCACCGTAAACCAGGCGGAACTGCTGGCCCTGCATGAGACCGTGAAGTATGTAGTGAGAAGTAATGAAAGGAGCTTCGGTCTTTATTCCGACTCAAGATTCGCCCTTGAAACGCTGAAAAGCGGCGTTTCTCTCCATCCCCTGGCAGAGGGTGTAAGGGAAAGTATAAAAGAGATAAGGAAGCAAGGTAAAAGTATGAAAGTGTTTTGGGTGAAAGCGCATGCAGGAATGGAGGGAAACGAAAGGGCGGATCAACTGGCGAAAGCAGCCGCGATCGGAATGAAGACCAAACCTAACTATGAAAGGTGTCCTGTTTCATTTGTCTAGCGACAGATTCGTCTGAATACGTTTGACAAATGGAACAGGCGATATGTGGAAGGTCACACGGCCTCGACAACTAAGTTCTTCTTTCTCGACGCCGTTAGCGCCTACCCCGCACTCCGTTGGCTTGATGTAGATCCCGTGCTGGCTTAGGTTTTGACGCGGCACGGGGGGTTCTCAGAGTATCTGAGTCAATTCAGGTGCAAGGAGAACCCCTCGTGCATCTATGACTCAGCACAGGAAGAGACTGTGCTGCACATTTAGGTAGAATGTCCGGTTTTTGCAGTAAGCAGAACTGAAACAGAAATAGAGTTAGGTGAGAAAATTAATGAAAGAAATTTATGCAATTTAAGAAGAAATAAAAAATGTAGAGATAAATTCGTGAAATATTGTACATCCTTAGCCCTTAAAGTTATAAGTAGAAATAAAGTATGATAAAGAACAAAATTGTATTAATTTTAAGTATGATATTGTACATTTTTTTAAAATTTTTAATAAAGAAATAAAGTATAAAAAATAAAAAGTAGAAAAGGTCCCTGACCTACACATGTTAGGGGTTCGAGAAGGCGGTATAGCGCCACCCTTAAAAAAAACATGACTCCAAAGTGCATGTTTTATTAGTATTAAGAGATTAAACAAGAAATATCCTTTTTTTATACATAAGCAATAAACATAGTACATATGAGTTTGCAATTTGAATACGAATTTAAATATGTAAGCTCGTTTATTATTTATATTTAAAACAACAACAACAATAAAGTGTTTGTTAATTATATAACATTAATTCAGGCTAAGCTTTGTAATAAATGGATAAAGGGTCGCTAAGTGTTCGAAAACCTTATTTACATAATCGTTGCGGAACTAACCAATTTGAAAGAAATTAACTCACTTGAAGTAACAAATTAGGTTCTTGTTTGTTTTTGTTTTAATTGCATAGTATGTGAGTAATCTTTACTAACTGGTAAATGGAATTGTTAATTAATGTTTAGGATGATGATTTAATAGTGAAACATACCGAGCCAGCAAGCGCCAGTAATTTATAATCAACAGTATTATGGAAACGCAAACTTTTGAGATTGTTATATACATACTTCTAAATAATTCGAACTATAAATTTTAACTCGCGATGTATTAAAAATATGTTAGGTCACATATACGTAATTATAGTGTTATATACCTGAATACTTTAATACAAAAGTTATCAGGTACATATGAATTACCTTCAATTGATTGTTATAAATAATTAAAATTAGTATTTACACTTATTTTCTAAACGGGTCGGCAAACGTTATAAATCATACATCTATACGTAGGTATGCTCATCAATTAAAGATATGTTTCGTACCACGTGTATCTAGTATTCTGCTAACTGGTCGGTATAAGTTATTTTATGTTGCAAATAATTTTTGAATGTATTGAGAATCTTAAAGAAAGGAATATATAAGAAGCAAGACAGGTGTGACAGGATCGCGCTAAATAGAAATCCATAATCCCTAAGGACGTGAGTGTTATTTTAAAATTAATTTGTTTGGTTCAATTTTATAAAGATAATATTTATGAATATTATTTCGATATTAATTTAAGAAATTGCGGTTTGATAAAAGAACATTTATTTAACGTTAATCAACCAACGTTATTGAGAACAAAAGCTTCGGTATTATAAGAAACGTTTACAAAAACTTATGGATCAACCATATTTAATAATTTGTAAGGGCAAGGTGGTATTTTTGGTGATCAAAATAAAGACGAAATAAAGCTCAATAACAATATAGAGGCAGTTTCTTGATGTACCTGAGCTTTTCTCATACTTTTTTAAATAAGATTATGGATATATGAGCCATCAAGATGCCTACCAAATATTACATCGAAAATAAACACTACTATTTGCATTTTTGAAGTAAAACATTGGTAGATTATTAAAATAACTTACTAATAATTGCAACCATTTTAGCTAAGCTTAAAAGTGTGTGATAGGACTCATATTTAGGTGATTCACGACAATAGTCGAATGGCGGATTCGAACACACGACCCCATGATCGTCTATATCGAATATAGTATATTTACAACCCCAATGATACAAGCAATGTACTATAAAAATTTATTTTATTTCTTAGATCTTTATATATAACAAAATTAATGCATAAACTAATTAATTAACATCGGCTACTACATACAATCAAACGTGAGTAAGCCGATGTTAATTAATTAGTTTATGATAATGTCTCACGAAAGTTTGAACAATTTAAAATTAATGCATACATTTAGATTTATGGCTTATCCTATTTTGACTGCAAAAGAAATGATTCGTTCTTTCCTGCAAAGTAAAACTTTTAACTTTTACTGACTTCGTTAAGCTAAATATGTATTTCACGAATAAATCCTGTCACCATCAGCGCTGATTACTGAGTACACTTTTACCTTTCATTTATCACTTAATCAGACGCACTCGCAGAGGCAGGCGCAGATATACGTATACACATTGAAACTGGTTATGGAAAAACTGTATCTCCTTACCACAGGATACTTTGTAGCCTATTTAGGAAGCAGTTGTTAACTACTCTCCGTGAATATGTAAACTTAATTGATAATTGTATTGTATGATGTGCATACTTATGGCAGTAGTTTTAAGAATTTGTATGTAACCGTAGCTCTATTGCTGCTTTGATTATAATTAACAAATATATATACAACAATACAACCAAAATGTATACACAAATGTAATCGCTGAAGTATGAATCCTTTATAAATTTAAACAAGAAAAAAATACATTGGGCATAATTAATTTTAATTTGTATATTCTACTTTTAATATTTACCTATATGATAAAGTTTACCTATGTATGTCTTAGATACTTTTTCTTTGTCAACGACATGAGTTAGACAATAAGTTAAAAAAAGAATATCATCTCCCTGCCCTTTTCCCACTTGCGTAGGGTCGGCACAGTATGTACTACTCTCATGTATCCTGAATTCTAATGTAGTCCATACTGCAACTGGTTTTGGCTATAATATTACGGCCGGCCGCCTGCCTGACGCCAACCTTCCTTGGGAAAAGTTAAGAAAAATATAATTAGCTTAAAAAAGTTTTGTTAAGCTAAGTTCTTTTTTCATGTTCATAAACAGAAAGATGATGTTTATGGTATACAACTTATGGATATATATATATATATATATCATACTTGTATATAGCTATGGTCCAAACACTTGTAAGTTACCGTAACATTGTAACCTACTATATCATTGTACCTACTGTTTTAATGAAATAAACATAATTATTATTATTTAAAAATAAAGATTGTAGGTCGCAGTATTTTTTATCGACTTCAGGTTTATTATTAAATAACAATTCACAGGCTGGCCTTAATACACCGAGACTGCTGACAGGCAAATTAAAGCGCCACAAACTTTTCTTTTTAAACGAATTGCGGCAAGCCGTAACAATTTGCTATAATGCATTTCTAGGTAAAAACTATGAAACAATAACTTGATGATATGTTAATGCTTTTATAATAGTAGTAACAAGTATGCTTTTTAATGAACGATATTATTAAATTGCTGGAAGTTGTTGTGTAAACGTTGGAAGTTCAGTCTCTACGCTTCACCTTACAAAACTTTCCTACACGAACTTTCCTACTTAGCTACGAATACTTGTTGGTACAAATTTAATAAATTTAAGTTAACAAAACAAACTAAAATTTAAAACAACAGTTCGCCTTTGGTAGCTGTTAAGATCGAATAGAATTTAAAACTAAATAATCGAAAGTAAATGAAAAAGAAAAAAAAATTATGAATATATTTCTTTCCGGTAAATGTTTGGATGCAACTGGTCCGTTATTTTGTATTAATGCATCTAAGCCTGTGATCTTCCACTACTGGACATAGGCCTCCCCCATTGGTCTTATTATTGGAGTTGAATGTGCCATAATGTGGCGATCGCAGTATGTTCTACCGTACTAAGAGTTAAGAACGCTGCTTCCCGTCCTCCGGTGGTCTTTACATCCAGACTCAAACAGACATGTTCATGGACACAAATGTTTGTCCTGTGTGGAAATTGAACCCACAACCTGCGGCGTGGATGGCAAGTACACCAACTACTGCGCCAACAGGTCAGTTATTTTGTATAAACTACTTAACTTACTGTAATATGTATGTGAAATGAGTTTGCAATTGATAGTTCTAGAAGCGTTTATGTTTATGTTAGAATTTGGCAAATGAACAAGCATGCAATGTCAAGTGGTCAACTAATTTTTCGTATCACATAAAATATTAATAGATTTTCTTCTGATATATGATCAAAATTTTTGTGTCGCTAACATTTTTGTTTATAAAAGAACTAAAACGTAGTGATGTTAAATATATAAAATAAAATGTAACGAGGTAAATTGCAGCTTTAAATTAATTTTTTATATCCTTATTAAATTATTTATTTCCTTATTCCCTCCATAAATCTATATTTTGTAAAGTATTCAAACATACACAGACAACTTTACATAGATATATTCTAATAAAACCAATCAAAATCGTAAAACCTAGACGAGAATCAATGGCATGAGTTTTTGTTTAAGTTGGTAATCGTGTCACAATATAAACATGCGGTTGGTTCGAGAATTTTTTTTTTGTATTTTCATCAATAAACATCGCTTCGTAAAACTTTTTACTTTACTACTACAGCTGCTAGGAAATGTAAATACATTTATTTATACCAGTAAAAGTGGAATCTTCGGATGTTTTTATTCAGTTTAAGAAATCAACGTGAGTAAAAAAAAACACCCCGTTGCCGGTACAGCGGGAAAGGTAATGTGACATAAAAAAACTGTCAAGATATTTATTTATATTTTATTTTATTTCACTACTTTTACTATGGGTCGTGTTCGCTTTCTTTTTCTTTTTAATATCAGCAAGTAGCACAGAGGAACATGATACGTCCGGGCCCAACTTACAGGAAGGTAACATTTTTATCTAGTATGTATGTAAATATGTAGGTATGTATGTATTTCCGTTCCATTTTGAAAATCTAGAGCCTAAAAGGCTTAACCGATTTTGAAGCATGAGATGTCATTCGATTTGTATACTTCCCCTGTGTGTCATAGGGGAGGAGCAGACGGGCTTAATGGTTTTTACTGGTATATTTAACCTTAACCAAGTTCATCTAGGATGTACCCACCAACGATATTAAATTGGACATATTGATTCCCCTTCATTTGTCAAACCAGAACCTCTGAAGCATTTAAACAAACCTGTGCATCACAATATTTTTAGTTATTCATAGTAGAACAAAAATAGGAAGAGAAGGAGGCAAAGAAGATCATTCATGCGTCGTATAAAGTAGAAAATAGACGTCGTATCGTATCAGGAAGTCAAGAAGAAGGCACGACGTAGGGAGGAACCATAATTACTCCATTGAAAAAAACTGAAGAGTTCTTAAATTAATGATGATGGTATTAAAACAAAATCACCTAAAACGTCCCAGGAATAACACATTTTACAAAAATCTATGGCATAATAGGACAAAGAAACAATGGCGGAACTTTATGTGTAGCAATGTAAGATAAAGAGGCAAGAAGTTGTAAAATTTGCATATTCCTCGCAATTTAAGGACGTTGTCGCGAATATACGAGTGTGGGACTGCCGAATGAACGGGGAGGGGACTGTTTTATCTTATTTTATTGTTCGATACGCCTTTCCTCTTTTTGTTACTAAAATCCTCTGGCGTCATGATTGAATTAAATAATCATAACGTCGGTGCTACGTAAACTTTTCTATATTTTGATTTCTATGTACGATTGAGGAGCATAACAAAGAAAGCAGTATTCTTCAAAAGGTACTGTGGTAATAATTAATAATACTTAATATACCTTATAAAAATAGGTAGAAATTATACGTTTGTAAACACAGAATACATAAATCTAAAATATGGACGCTAAAGCCTCCCGCGGGTACTGTGCTCCGACACGCTGATCTACAAATTTCCTCCGTAATACATCAATTCAAATCTTATAAGAATATCAATAGTATTACATTTCTTTTTTTTGAAATCCCATTGACATGATTTGTTCTAGACATGAGCTGATACAAGAGATCCTTTCTTCGCGCCTTTCTTATTACATTATATAGGCGTGTACATAGGTATGTCAAATGAAAAGAACAAAGAAATAATGTGCACTCGATAAATAATAGAATCAGTTGGCAACGTAACGTGGACATTGTGGACATTATACACATTACCATGGAACGTCGTATGAGAAATAGAAAAACGTATCTAAATTCAGTAAATTATCCCAAGAAGCGCTAGAAAAGAAATACTATTTGTAGGATACCGTCATATTAAATTGATATTAAGTATTTTCCCGTGAATGTTTGGCCGCCAAACTGTATCCAAAACTAGTAATAGTATGGACTGCAATAGAGTCCTGGAAGAGGAGTACATATTGTGCCGACACTACGCAAGTGGTAAAAGGGCAGGGAGATGATTAAATATTTAATAAAAAAGTACCATATAATTGGCCAGCAGCATATGCTTTGGCAAATAATTAAAATATGGAGATTATACTTTCAAGGTCACACTAAACAGTTACAATTTACGTTACATGGTATATGCATATTCGAAATCTCGTCCCTGTTTGGATATAAATTGATTGTAAAATTTGTCTGTGTATTCATTACACATTGTAATCTGTTTTAGAAGCTACATAAGTCTTAAGATACCAGGATAAATCCGATACAATGTCATACCTATTTATTTTTTAAGTTTTAAAACAATGATGATCTTGTCACTTGTAAGGTCGATTGGAAATATAATGATTCGTGATTCATATTTGTCCTATAAACAGTATGCTCATGCTTGTATATTTAATATTTTAATTTATACACGTACTTGTATATTCCATTCATTGATACGATTGAAATAAATGTTTCTTTCAAACTAACATACTAAACATGTTACAAATACTAAAATTGTTTAATTACTTAAATATTTTTTTATCAACAACAAAATATAACAATTAGCTATATTGTTATATTTTGTTGTTGATAAAAAAAAACTGTAAAAGTTTCATTATATGAAACTTGTGAATGAAGTTAACAAAGATTGTCTCATAAATGAAATGCTTTAAGGAGCTCATTTTATCCTCTTGTATTTAATACGAAAAAGATAGATCAAGCAAAAGGATAGACCCCTAAGTAAGAGTATGTCAGGGGCAGTATGCCATGTCGCGGTAGTACGGTTGAACGTTTTTCCTTTTGTCAAATACATGTTGTGTTATTTATAACAGATCGTGGTGAAAATCAGGATATATTAATACCACAGGAAAATATGATATAAAATATTAATTATTTATTAGTATGTACTCGAATTCTTTAGAATAGACAATCTAATTTCGTTTAAATTAAACGTCGCAGGCGGACAAATCGCGGAGCACAGCTATTTTTTATTTACTTATATATGAAAATTTTATTTACGATGGTACACATTCTAATTTTGTACAAACTAATTATTTAAAACAGAATAAGAAATTGTTTACCTTACTAGCGAAAGTAGCCTCCTACAATTATACAACAATCAATGAGAAAGTATGTACAAGTAAAGCGATATATCAAAATCTATCCTCCTAAGCTGTCGAACATTGTACGTATGTATTTATAACTTCGAAAACTACTACAACAACTTGGCTAACCTCGAGTCTCGCGGAAATCGATTTTCTTGTTGTTAGAAACTTTTTATCGTTTGAACCGAAATGAACATTTCAGTCTTTATTAAATACTGTTAAAGGAGAAATAAATGCCAAATGAAAAAAATAAGTGTTATTGTCAAAACATTTTGTTATAAGTTGCAATAATATTATGTAACTAGGCGCTTAGTTACTTATAGTTGCATTTCTATAAAATAAAAAATCTTATAGGATCTTACTTAAAGATTTGTGGTAAGATACTTGCTTTTCACGCCGCAGGCCGTGGGTTCGATTCCCACCTAGGAGAAACATTTGTGGGCATGAACAAGCCTGTTTGTCTTGTGTCTGGATGAAAAGACCACCGGAGGACGGGTAGCAGCGTCCTTTCCTTAGTACGGTGGAATATACTGCGATCGCCAACCCGCCTACCAAGCGTGGCAATTATGGCACATTCCCCCCAATGATGCGATCAATGGGGGAGGCCTATGTCCAGCAGTGGACCATCAAAGGCTGAGGTGAGGTGAGCTAAAACGTTTTTGTATGTTGTGACAGTGATATGTAAGTTCATAATAGCCATAAAGAATTAAATTTATGTTCAATTGTTTATAATATTTATAAAATTCTGGTTTTTGCAAAAATAAATATATAAAGAAATTAATGAACATCAAATGAGTCATGAATCATTCTGTTATATGAGATACGATTTTGCAACAGCGAAAACACCTAATTATCCAATCAAGGAAAACAAAACCAATCTCAACATTCATAAAAAACTTTGCGGCGAAAAAGAAAAATAAAGTAACCGCTAAAAGCAATACGGACTTTACCAAAATTGAAAACGAGTTACAATTTTATGTTATAAGTTTGTACTGCTTTTTATAATCAAATTTGGTCTGAGCCTTAAATTAGAATAAATGTAAAGGTTATTTTGATATCACGTTCTCTATCGAAACTGTTGTGCTATAATTTATTAATAACACGAACACCAACAATACTCACTTTATTAAATTTAATTTGGAGACAGTTAGAGTTCCAGTGGCGACCTGTTGGCGCAGTGGTAAACACTTGCCTTTGATGACGCAGGTCGTGGGTTTGATTCCCACCCAGGACAAACATTTGTATGCATGAACATGTCTGTTTATCTGGTGTCTGGATATTAAGACCGCCGGAGGAGGGGCAGCAGCGTCTTTTTCTTAGTACGGTGGAACAAACTGCGATCGGCAACCCACCTGCCAAGCGTGGGGATTATGGCACATAAAGTTGCAATCAAAGGGGGAGGCCTATGTCCATCAGTGGACGATCATAGGTTGAGCAGGGGGGAGGAGATAGGGGTCATCGTAGGCAGGTAAGTATATCTACCAGACTTCATTTATAAGTAAGGTGGTATTAAAGTATAAAATTTATTATAATAAACATTACTACTAACAGTTCTCCTTTCATACTATACTAAGTTAATTTATTTTTAATAAGAGTCCAAGTACACTCGAGGGAACACGACCCAAGAGGTGCTCCGAAAATCCCATCGGACTGTGGTAACTTATCAAAAGGTATTAAGGCGCTTAGCGCCGGCGACACTTTTGGGTAAATTCAATAGTAAATTTAAATAAACTTCAGATTTTACTAACACCCAGTAAATTACATTGGTGAATCATATAAATTAAACAGTTTGAGCACAATCTTGGTACTTTAAATAATTATTTTTGAATCGAAAAATTATGAACAGTTGATATAGTACGTTTAAAGTTATACTAACAAACTGCAGTAATAAACTACCACATTTGAGATACGGTATAAAACAATAGAAAACTATTTCTTATATTTTTCTTTCTTTTTAATGTCAAACAACAAATATATCCTTAGTTGTCATTATTTTGACCGTCAAACTCTTTTATTACAAGCTGCATTATTCTGGGAAAACGTTCTTTGACAACGTGAAACTCATTAGAATTTCTCCTCTACAAGCTGTTCAGATAATGTTTCGCTGTATTGGATAACAAGACGTGTCAGAGTGGCAAGGGTTTTAGCATCGCTCTATTTTCACTTCGTAATTGTAAAATTCCAAAATATTACATTTACTGACGAAATTACACTCCGGGGATATTGTGGTTCATGCCTATATTCACATTGTGATACTTTACGAGATCAGCAGCACAGCATTGCCTAAATAATTGCTAAACTTAAGTAGAAATGAGCAGTGGACATTCCTGGTAGTACAAATTTTTTAAAATTATCGCTTATTACACGCACCCGGCAGCACTTCGGCGCGCTTTCAGCTCGACCTCGTTACTAGGAGCAATGAAGCTAGTTGGACATATCGTTGATAGCAAACATGTATTTCCCGCTTGTTCATTCGACGGCCGCGCGTTAACTCGTTTTGAACGCGTGGATGCCGCACGGTTGTTGTAGCAATATGCTGCCAGGTGGGTTTAATGGGTTATAACCTTTATTACCTCTAAACCTCAGATATAGTAAGCCATGAAGTGGACGATGCAGCGTAAACCTACAACAAGATGAACTGTTGATCTGGTTAAGAATGAATTGGATGAAACGGCTCACTGTGACGATCCTTCATCCAATAATGACATCTATTAAGCTTTATGTTGTACCTATCTGTACCAATTACATCGATGAAGAATTATTAAGAATAAAACCTGGGTTTTTCTTGTCTAAGGTTAGTAAAGAAAATTTTAAATGCTAGTGAAAAAAATCATATCGCTAAATAGCTATAATTACCTTGTTTATTTAGTACCGCATAAAGTTATCGCATAATTTGCATTTCACATTTATATTCACGCTGAAAATTAAAAACATCCGTCCCTGAAATAACTTGGCCATTAAGCCGGGATTTAATGAATACGTGGAAGTTTTCATCGCTGTTCACTCTAGTTAACTTTAAGCTGCGAGTTTTAAGTTGGCTTTGTCCGGTTATGTTGGTTGGAAACAAATAAACTGGATTAAAATGTTTTTTCTTAAATATGAAAATTGCAAAAAGTAAAAAAGGTAATTGTATTACAAATAGATCAACAATAAGATAAAGTTTAGTGTATAAAATAGCACATCATTTAGATATCAAATAACAATCACTAAGTCCTTGAATCTTACTTCTAATGGGCCTGACCTTCATTTGTGCTATTTTCATTTTTGCATTTTATCAGCAACCCATGTACATACTAAAAATATAGATCGATTTACAAAAATTTGTAATTACTTAATGAAACGATTGAAACGTTATGCTTTGCGATTCATATTAAAGTAACAACTCGTCAAATCCAAACAAACAAGGTCATCCATATAGGTTTGCTTTTCTTGTCACTTCAACCCAAACTTACAAACATAGTACTCAGGTATTCTGTCATAATGCTCTCGCTTTTTCTACACCCGTAAATGCTCGTAAAATTATGCATTTGTGAAATAAATAAATTTAAAATAATCTTAATAGAGGCTGATCTTGCAGTTTCTCATTAGAGTAAAAGCGTTTTATTTGTAGTTTTTCTTTGGCTTTGCCTGAACCCCGTGCGGTTTAAAATCTTCGTACATGTTAAATATAAAGATACATGGCCTTTAGTAAATTATCAGTAAATTCATATAATCGATACATATTTGAGTCCATGTAATGAATTAAATTTTAATTATTTGCTTGCTTTTCACGCCGCAGATCGTGCCGTTCGATTGCCATCCAGGGCAAACATTTGTGTGCATGAACATGTCTGTTTGTCAGAAGCTTTATTTTCTTAGTACGGTGGAACATACTGCGATCGTCAACCCACCTGCCAAGCGTGGTGATTATGGCACATTTTTCCCCAATAATGTGATCAACAGAGGAGTTCTACGTCCAACAGTGGACGATCATAGGCTAAGGTGCAATGAATTAAAAGCACACATGTTCATCCCTTAAAAGCCTTTGTCCATGTAGTAAAATAAAGAGTAAAATTTCTGGTCCAACGAAATACGCGAGTCAGAAACTTCATAGAATCAACATAGCCGCGAATGTGAGTGAAAGGACTATACTGTACATCGAATTACTTATCTCCTAAGAGATTCTCTACGGTCTTATTTGTGTATATATGTACATGTCCATTTCAATGTGACCCTGAATGGCTTGACTGATTTTGGAGAGTGAGGTTAGGATAGGGGCACAGTGTTTTTTTCTTTTATAAGGGAGGCAAACGAGCAGCGGGTCGCCTAACACTAAGTGAACCGACGCCCATGGACATCCGCAACACCAGAGGAACTGCAGATGCGTTGCCGGCGTTTAAGGAGGAAGCACACTCTCTTTTTGACGGCCCCTAAGTGGTATTGGTTTGGAAATACCGCTGGGGACAGATCATTCCACAACGCGGCTGTGCGAGGCAGGATGTTCCGCTAAAACCGCACGGTTGTAGAATGCCAACTATCAAGGTGGTGGCGGATGGTAGCTGGAGCTCTGTTGTGTTGTGCGGAAACGAAACCCAGGTAGACGGCAAAAAGTGCAAAGAAACGCGACGTCTCTCCGCAATGCCAGAGGATCAAACCGATGAGTAAGAGCTCGGTCGTTAACCGTTCGAGTTGCTCTTCGTTGTATGCGGTCAAATGGAAGAAGCTGGTTTTGTGAAGCTCCAGCCCAGCTAATCAGCTTACTAATCAGCTGGTGCTCCACTATGTACCTCATGAGCTGGCAGTTAATGGTCATTTACATTATTTTCGAGAACAAGGAGTTAATGGCTAAAGGCCTGTAGTTGGACGGATCAGACCTGTCGCCTTTCTTCGGGATCGGGTGGATTATGGCAGTCTTCCAAGATTTCG